>QRFB01003047.1:23537-51292 GCA_008931105.1 Oenanthe javanica | reverse complement strand
TAATTTGAGAAAGTATAAATTAATTAATTGTTGATGAAAAAATTGGTAATCAACAAATATTGAGGTTTTTTGCTGGAGAAAGATCAAACGAGACTGAGTATCACCAGAGCGTGGTGATTTGTATGAGATTGGGGGCCGAAATTGCTAGGTTTTGGAATAACTAAAGCTTTGTTTGTTAGAGAAAATATGTTTTCTCTCCAACGGCTGTGTACTTCGCTTCTTCATCTGTCCTGCGATTCATCATCCAATCTTATGGTTCTGGCATCCTTTATCATTAAATGTAAAGACCCCGTCCTTCTAGCGCCAATTTGTTGATAGAGAAATCCGGTAATCAACAAAAATTGAGGTTCTTTGTCGGAAAAAGATTAAATGAGGCTGAGTATCACCCATGATAGTTTGTATGAGATTGGGGGCTGAGATTGCTAGATTTTGGAATAACTAAAGCTTTGTTTGTCAGATAAAATAGGTTTTCTCTCCAACGGTTGTATGCTCTAGGTTTTTTCGACCTCCAACAATGTGTTTACGTACCTCTATTTATACGNTTCTCTCCAACGGTTGTATGCTCTAGGTTTTTTCGACCTCCAACAATGTGTTTACGTACCTCTATTTATACGCAAAATAGAGTATCAAGCTCACGTAGTTCTGGCAAAGAAGAGGCTCAATAGGAAAAGGTTTCTTAATTCGAATTAAAGTAGGCAAAGGAATGTCAAGAGGCAAGAGAAACCTATTTGGAAGAGGGCTCTACATTCAGGTTTGTTCAGATAAGTCAAAACCCAATATAAGGTCCAAGGATTTAATGAATCCGATATTAACCCGGAAAGCGTGGGATTTAATCGGTTCACTACAACTATTTCCTAGATACCTTTACTGGAAGTCAACACTAAATCCACCACAAATGTAGGACACGTCCTAAACCCCCAGACGAGGGCAACCCGTGGAATGTGGAGCCATGCCCTTCAATTGGCATTGACTAGCATAGGTTGCAGAAGCATTAACGAATCAAGGCAAGTGACTGTAAAGAGCTCAGTCAGAATCATCACAGAGAAGGGCGCACACTCCCTTAAGGCCAAAGAAGGCGCGCCTAGGCCTCGGTAGAAAACAATCGTAATAGACTTGAGAATTATTCAAATGATTGTATTTGACCTGATTTAAAAAAAAATAGAATCTCGAAAGTTTTATTTATCATGTCGTTGAAAGTGAAAGTGAGAACACAAATATGATGGTATTATCTGAAAACGGAACACAAAATTAGTTGATATTATTTCATAACAGATAAAGAGGTACTATGTGAGTTTATGAGTTATGTGTAAATTTTAATTAAGTATATATATAAGGTAGAATCTTACTACCGCACTGAATTAATCTTTTGAGATTTGTATTTGATTTTTGAATTCTTCAAATTGTTATATTTTGACTAGTGTATTATGAATTTATTTATGACACGGTAGAGGTTTGACCGATTTCGAAAAGGGCTCGAAATTTGTCCCGATTATCACAATAACAAATACACAGAAAAATAGTTGAGGGATAATTTCAGGTAATAGATTTGGTTCATATTAAATTTATTGTATTTAATTTTGTTTTTGGATTAATTTAAATTTGATCCGAACTCAGTCGACCTGATTGGCTATATACATAATCAATGAAAAAATGTCCTATTTTTATTTGAAAATTATTAAAAAATTTATTTATATAAAACAAATTTGTAATATATAACCATGACTGTTTTGATGATATGTGGTTTAATATTATTTATAATATATCAATATAACATACATACATATATTTATTGAGAAAACTGGTCCAGAAGATGATCTGAGGATGCAACCCGAGGTTATATCAGTTTCAGTTTCTGGTATAAATTCTTGTAATGGACCTGTGTATTTAACTTGGATTCAGTTAAAATGTCACGTGATTAGCACCAACATGGGATCATGTGCTTTTAACAGAATGAAGCAATGGCCAGTAACGCTTGGACACGTGCCTTGCTAGTGGCTACTAATAGGAGAGGAACAGAGAGAGAATGCAAACTTGATGAACAATGTTATTTTTCATTTTACTTTTCAGTTCTCTGTAACTTGTTCTTAATTTCTCAGTATTTCCTTTCTGCACATGTCTTTCAATTCATTGTCCTGTTAATTTTGACATTCTTATCCTTAGTTTATCAGTTCTGTTTCATATATAAAATCATGAATTTTCATATTTATGTTCAAGTTGTTGATGATTCTTTAATTTCGAGTCCGTTTACTAGTTTGAGAGAGGTAACCCACCCTACAGTTGGTTACAATTCTCTAGTATAAATTCTGAGTGACATTCTTGTAAATATAAAATCTTCCCCGGTACATTTATATAAATACCCTTATGTTTGTATTATAAAATGTTCTAACCTCAGGGTGACACCCTGAACTCATCCTCAGACACATCAAGCTCATATTTATTTAGTGTAAATTTATAATATATATTATAAAATTTTGAATCAAATTCGATTATTTTAGATCAATTCAAAATTGATCTAATTTTTTTCGAATTAATTTTTAGCCAACCCAAATACCAACCATAAAACCCCTCAACCTAAATTCATATTTTCTTGGTACTACGGGTCAAATTTTACCGCCTCGCTAAATAGTAAGTCTTGTTGCGAAAAATCGAAGTTGGTTATACATGAAAAGCTTAGTTTAACAGGTCCAAACAGCTGTTTGACAATGAATTCAATAAGGATCAGGCAGTTGGGTGATTTGGCACATGGCTTTTGTAGAATCCAGCAGCAGTGCACGTTATGTGACTGCCTGACCATCTCAAAACGTGAATATTCTCCCATCTTCGGTGGCCAATAATTATTAGTCAATTGCATACTAACTCTTCTTAACAAAATATGCTTAAATTTAAGTTTTAAGAACTTTGACCAAAAACTAGTTATTAGCTCCAACGGTGTAATAGTTGGTTACCTAGAAATATTATTGTATAAAATAATGAGTGTTAATGATTTAGGTAATAATGAGTGTTAATGATTTAGGTAATCATTAGAATATGCTATTGCTCTTAATTTCTTTACCCTTGTATTGCCTCCCCATCTTTTACAATTTTCTGACATCTATGCTCCAGTCAGATCACTCGTATCTATAGTTTTCTACAAGAGAAGTCCAGCATTTCCTGTAAACAATAAACTGCATTTTTACTGTGTCATACAATTTGCTTCAAGCAGTTAGGCCCATTTTATTGATTTTTTTCTTCATATGATGCCTATTTTAAGATGATGGTTCTATGCAAAAGATGACATTGTGTGCTTAATTCAATTGTAAAGTATTTAGAATTAGGACCGAACTGATGAAGCTTTTATATCTGACAGCTTTGCACCTGTTCACGAGTTTTTATCTCTACAGTTCAGATATCAATATATTATCCGGGTACAATAAGATTCCGCCGTGTCTTGTTGATCCAACTTTGTGAGAACTGCACATATAGGCCACCAGAAAAGTAATAATTTTGATTCCAAAACAAACAGGACATATGGTTATGTAGTATTTGTAAAAACTTTGTTATAACTTCTATTTGACAGTAGCCCATTTTGTAATAAAAATATTCAAAACCAATATATGGCCGGAGAAAACTCTCAGCAGTCACTGAATTCAGCGGTACCTGGTACGAAGATCACGGTGCTGATTCTGCTGCATAGGACTTAGCAAAGTTTGCAAAACTTTCCAAACCTCGTAATAGTAAGCTTTCAAGAAAAGGTTGCAGGGCCTGGAGAAAGAAGCATTAGAGCAATATGCAGAAATTTTTTGTGCACAATTGTTCTTAGTTAAGAACCAGGGTTAAATAATAAAAAATATATAAAACCCAACTATTGCATCAGGCCATTATGCGTGTTGTTCAAATTACTGAATTGATAGGTGAAGCAGTAACACTTCTAAATTCAGTTAAGTTTTGAATATCTGGCTTCTATTTGGCAAAGAAATAAGTGCCACTTTGTTTTTCTTGCAAGCGGAACAAATCAAATTTAAAGCAGCAATGGTTTGAAACACCGCTAGAAGGCTTACCGATGACACTGGAAGTAGTATTTGAGGAACTTCGTATGACACAGTTAGCTGCAAAGAATAAGAGATTGTAAGTGTAAGAGGTGTCGAAGAAAGTGACAGAAAATGAACAAGCAAACCGTTATTAATTTTTTTGCATTTTTTCTCCATTTCAGTCATTAAAAAGGCTATATTACAAGAAAACAAAAGCATCTAATTGCCTTTCTTTCAGTTAAACTATAGGTTCAATCACAAGAAGACAGAAGAAAGAGCATCTCTTTGATACTTTCAAGTATGTTGTCTTTTCCACGACAAAGTAATATGAAGATAGTTACTAAAATTTTTGTTTTATTTCTCCCTTTCAGTAATAGAACTGGATAAATTACAAGAAAATGAAAGCATCTAACTGTCTTTCTTTCAGTTGAACTATAGGTTCGATCACAATAAAACAGAAGAACGAACATCCCTTCGATACTTTCAAGTATGCTGTCTTTTCCAACACACAGACTAATACAAGGATAAGATCAGCAACCAAATCAATATTCTCTACCGCATGAAGTTGAACTTCATCTGAAGCCTATCCTACACAGCAATACTAATAACGAAAGTAGAAAAATGTACTCCCTCCACTCAGAATATAATAATCCTATATATTGTCAAGTTTACTATATAACAAGGATTTTTGTCTACAAATTAAGATATGGATTTTAACACGCCAAGTATTATCTTCAACATCATGACTAAATTATGATGCCACTGTCAAGCAACCACTCACTCATTGTGGCGATTACATTATATACTGAATATTTGCAGAGACATAATCCGAGAAATTTTTGGTGGAACAAAGCTGTAATACAATGGAAGATTATATCGCAGCAACAATTTTATGGTAGATGAAAATTTTCCAATCACTTACTTCTACCACACATGATGAATCACCTTTGGGAAAAAATCGCACAGCTCCTCTGCCACATGAGAAGCAGAAACAAGATTCTGATCACTATTAACCGGAAAGTGGCAAGGAAGTTCATACCATTTTTAATTATGAATATAATACATGATGAACAAAATTAGGGATGGCTCAGTAGTCCGGATGTTTAAAGTAGTTAGAGATAAAATTAGCAAAAAACACTGACAAGCCTATATGTAATTCGGTGTCCATAAATTGTTTTACATATAGGTAGCAATAATGAAATGAAATTATATATATTAAAAAGATGCTAAACTCATGCTTATTCGGTGTACTAGATTACTAGTCAAAGAATACCAGCATAAGCATCTTATAGTATCTAGCTCATCGGAGCGATAATTGCTTGTTATACTACTCATTATACCTGTTAGGAAGACCTTCCATAGATCTCCAGTGAATTTTTTGATTACGAATGGGCTGCACAAGTTAAAGATAAGTGCCCAAAAGAACTGATATATGTGTATCAACATGTTTGTAAGCAAACGTATTGACATAGTGGCAAGATTCTTACCTGCATATTTCGTGCAAGCCAAGAGAATTCAATATCACGCCCAAATGCATTGTATTTCAGTGACCACCGTGATAATTCAGGCTTATCTTCCAAAATCTGTGAAACCAAATTCATTGCATAGTTTCTTATTTTAAGAAATGTAAAGCTTCCATTTCGTAACTTAAAGTTAAAAATCCCTAGTCTAAAAGAACTTAATTTGTTAAAAGACTTTTCAATTAGAAACCATATAAAATGCTATGTGACATTCTTCTTTTACCCACTAGAAATAACGAACTTAAGTTTTTCAGTCTCTGAAGAATCTTAGATGCAACTTCGAGCTAGTATTAATAGATCACAATCCTGACTTTGGATGTTTGAACTTAAAGTTATAAAATTGAAAAGTTTATCATGTTTAAACAATATACGTGCTAGGAAAATAATTGCAAAAATATTGTTAAGTGCCATATAAATCTTGACATGAGTTTATTAAGGAACCTGGAATAGTAAACTGTGACGGATGATGAAATTTAGGCAAAACCAGGAATTTGGAACAAGTTGCTTATTGGCATTTTTAACAATTGATTGTCCGACATAAAACTCAATTTACGTTGAGGTTTAAATATTCTAAAAACTACTAAACTAAGGCTGTGTTTACTTGGATGGTAAGGAATGGAATGAAATTTGGACTAATTTTTGGACATGAACAAATATTTATTCATTCCTTATTCTAAAGTCTAAACTATGGTTCATTTTTACAATTTCTAGGTAGATGCTTATTCCTTACAAGTTACAACATTTTCTTCGCCATTCTTATAGTAGGGAATTTGCATCTCACTCATATTTTTTACTCTCAACCATACATCCTTATCTTGTACCTCTTATTTACTTCATAAAATTTCATAACACGGCACATTCTTATTATAAAGATCCTTTGTTCATGAGAACCAACGTTTCAGAAAATTAAACCTAAATTGCAGCAAAAGTCAGGTCTTCCAATAGTACAGAAACCGATACAACAGATAGAATTTGAAGGAATCTACAGAAACAAAATATAGATATGTAGATCAAATATACAGTGTGTTTAGAGGAAGATTTGCTAAAATTATCTGGGCTGGCAAGGATGAACCCAATAACTAGCAATAGCATGGATATAAATCACCTAAATTAAGCTGAATCAAGAGGAATAACTTCAGCAAATGCACGTTCAAACACACCTTTACAGAAGAAATGAAAGGCATCCAACGGGGAATAGCTTCCCGATCAAGATAACAATTATACGCGACAGATACGGGCACATCAATTTCCAATTTAACCCTGCATTAAAACACCTAATGCATTCAGGAAGCTCAAGGTAACCAAAGATCATGGGTCCAAAACCTCACTCTACACCCTTGTGGCCTTGTACTTAAAAGTTAAAACTAATACATACAAAAGCAGAAGCATACCACCAAAAATAATAAATAAATAAATTCCAACTTTGCAACATACCTAAAAAAAGTGAAAATGCAACAAATCAGATAAATATAAACACACACACACACACACAAATACATACGTGGAATCCTGCCATTCCATGACAGGAGAAAAGGGTTTGAATCTTTGATGGGGCCTTGATGTAAAAGGGTACTTGAAGAACATCTTATTGGTTGAAGAGGATGACAATGGGGAGCCTCTGCAACATGAAATACTGGGCTTATGAATGAATATAGAGAGACCATCTTTACTTAAACTGGAGCTTGTTGAGAAAACAACAACTGCTGCTGTTGCACTAGCCATTTTGCTTCTGTTTCTGATTCACCCAATCAAAATAGCTCAACTATGACAAAAGTACAAGTGGTGTCAGAAATAAAAGTCTTGCCTTCAGTTTTTGTTGCCTAATCTCAATTCGTCAGTTGTTCGTGTCCTAAAATCGGGTTGGATTCATGTGAACCGACCCGGTATTATGATTTTGTTTATATTTTTTATTCGAAATTTATAAAAAACTAGATTTACGGTTCAAATCTTTTAAATTTGATATATGTATTATATTATATTTTAATATTTATTATTAATAATATAATATATAGATATATTTAATAAGTAAATTATACATATTATTATATTCAATTTATATTAAATACAAAAATTATGTAATATTAAGATACAAAACTTTTGATTAAATTAAAGATTATTTTAATTACTAAATATAACAAAACTTTTAAAAACTAATACTTTAGAAATTATTAATCTTTTTAAAATAATAATTTTTTCTATTCCTACTTCAAAGCAATATAAAAAATTATCAATACTAATAAGTTAATTAAATAATACATTTTAAATAAATTTCTATATAAATATATGGTTCCTCAAGGAACCATATATTACAAATATATTTAAAATAGTTTAAAAGAAATATGATATCATGTTACTACAAACAATAGTTGGATTACAATAGAATTCATGTTCTCATTCTTTTCCATAATATAATTTTTGTATATTTCCTCTTGTAAATATAAATAATGTAAATGGGTGCTAATGAAACTTTATTTCATTATTATTATGAAGGAAAATAATTAAAATTAATCATATATGAGACCAAAATAAATAAAATAAAGTATATGTTAAGAGATTAGCTTCTTTATATAACACTACACTTGTAGCTCTTATGCGCCCTAGGCTGTAAGAGTCTATAGTTTCTAGCTAGTATATGCTTCTAAAACTATACAATATAGTAGCAAAGAAACCGCTGCTAGCATGCCAGGAGACTCTACGAGANAAAGCTATACAGTATAGTAGCAAAGAAACCGCTGCTAGGATGCCAAGAGACTCTACGAGGCAATAAGGCGTGTTATATGCTTATAACAAGGTAGTTTACTTGCTGTTAATGTATCCGGTCTTACCCAACCAGCTTATGGCACTGTAGCAATTGACTTGAAAGAAAACCCGATGCGACGCAATCGAAATAAAGTTTTCATAAACTATGCCGGTCATGGGTAAATATAGAATTGTAAGAGTAGACGCGTTTTTTATCTTTCCTTATATAACATGGGGTTATGGGTAAAATATCATGTTTGGATAATATAATTAATTAATTATTTTTCAGAAATATAAAATAATAACTAAATAAAAAAGACTTGAAAAATAGAATTTAAATAAATATTATAATTATTATAATGATAAAAGATAAGTAAATAAATTTGTAATTTAAAAATAAAAAATTATTATATATAAAGAAACTGAATTATAAATCATTTATGGTAAAACTTGTAAATGAGAAAATCAATCAATACATAATAATAATAAAATAAGGAAACTAATCAAAGTTACTTGTAAATTATCTGACGGATGGAGCTAAAATAATAAAGAAACTTATAATATACTCTCTTGTCCCATAATTTTTATCTCATTTTGACTTTTCAAAATCAAATTTTTTTAACTTTGACTAATAATTTAAAAATATTTATTTATAATTTTACAACTTTATAAATTGATTCATAAAATAGAATAGTTAAATTTTATTATAATATTTTTCTAAAAAATATATATTATTATATAATATATTTAATTTGTTGGTCAAAATTGATTAATTTGATTTTAAAAAATCAAAATGAGACAAAAAATATAGGACGGAGGGAGTACAAACTAACAAGAGTTTTTTTTATGTAATATTTTTTCAATACATGCGCTTTGGTATCTTAAAAAAAGAAATCTGCAACGTCCCCAACAAAAAACATCACCGATTGAACTGTAGCAATATCCATAATATTTAAACATGCATTCAACAATGCAATGATACCCACAAAAACCCAAATTTAAAACATGTTCAAACTAAACACAATCTTAAAAACATCCATAAAACAGATAATAATAAAAGTTCTTTTTAACCTTCATTTAATTTCAGGTGGAGCATGGATGACCTGCACCAACCATTCTGCGAGCTCTTCCGACTCATGTTGATTGAGTTCTTCGTCTTCAATCTCATCTACTCCTGCAACAGAGTCCTCCTCTTCCACCCGCTCATAATCTTATCCATCAGGTCCAAGCCCCATGTCCAGTCGCCATAATTCCTTCGCTTAACCAAAAGCCTTCCTAAAATGTAACATCCCTAAATCCGGGGTCAGGAATTTGAGTCGCCACGTCACCATCCAATTATTTAAAACCTGCAATACTCAATAATTCAACGAAATTACATCATAGACCCTTCTTTCTCACACATACAAGTTATAGCCTTAGAAACGATATACAACAATGGTCAGTGGTGACAAAGTCGTGGATATTTTCATTTTGGAATTATTGGTCAAAATGAGTCTAAAAGCAAATGGACATTACGACGGCTATAAACGGAATGATTCCCGAATTTAACTATGTTAATCCATTAATCAATAACCCAATCATCAAACAAATGTCTCTAACAACAAAATCAGTTTATAACTTTATAAACTCATCACCATCATCAACCCATATTATTCAACCAATAATATTCAACTATTTACATCCAATCTCCTTAAATCAACATATACTTAAACATAACTCAAACTCAAGCTTATAGCTCAAAGTAAATCAAAGGGTAGATGATGTTTATGCCTTTCTGGAATCCTTAACATACTAACAAGAGCTTGTAAGTCTTAAGGGAGCCTTGATTTATGCTTATCATCTTCAAACTTGCAAGAAAAAATCAAGAAACAAGTTAGTAATTTTCAGAGTTACTTTTCACCTTCATCTTTGAGCAAGGATTTGGCTATGCTATACTAATCGGATGGCCATGAAAATTTGTACATACCTTAGTTATGAATTATGGAAGCTATGGTAAAAATCTTGTGATTTTCGAATGAGTAGAACTTGGGTTTTGAATTTTTCTTTTTTTTCTTTTCTTGAATAGCCAAATGGAACAAAATGGAGGGGAGAGCTTTTTCTACTTTGCTTGATTTTGAGTTGGTGTATTTGTATTTGTATGTGGATATGGATGATATCTATCAAGAGATATGGCTTTGATGGATGTCAAGTACCTCAAATAGTAACCAAGGTATGGCTTGAAAACTTGGCCCCTAATTCATGGAATTATGTTTCCTTAACTTGGCTAGTTGCTTGACTTGTTGATCTGGTTCCTCTTTAACCAATTTGGTTGCATGGTTCTTGTATGAGAATTGTCATTAGTCACTTATCATCCAACACTTAACCATTAATCCTCCACGTAAGTTCGATTAATTTCCGAAAGCGTTTCGTCGTATGAATTTCATAGTATAAATCTTTAATATTCTAAATACTTATATTCAATTATAATCATGAAATTTCTAATTTATAATCCTACCAGTCATAATATAATTCTCGTATTCCTCGATATCTCATGAATTATGAAAAAATAGTAAAATTAAAAATTTTCGAATTCTGACGACTTTTACATTTACTCATTTGCTTCATACAACAATACTACATTTTTGGATTTCCAATATTCTATCACTTACTTAGTGTGGGCTAAAACGTTTTTCATAAATCTGTAAAATCACTATTCATCAAGGTCTTTTATAAATAAAAAATTGCCTAAAAAATACGGGTTATTACATAAAAACAACTAATCGATTCCTGTTACGTGCGCTATCGATTGCTAGAAATCTTGCAAGACGATTCTGACTAGACTCCACTACTTGCACCTCAAGAGAGAGGTTCAGATCCTTTTTCTTTTGTTCGAGTTGTTGAATCACACCTACATGATTGGGGTCGATGAACACCTTCCATTCCTTAATCGCTGCCTCATTATCCATCTCCAATTGCACAAAGTTTTCATCCTCATAATATGCACATCGTAGCCCTAACAACATAGCCCAAAGTTCGTTTGCCCTCTTAGTCAAGTTCTTAATTGTCCCAGACACCATCAGTATTATCTTACCCTTATCATCTCTTACTACAACTCCGAGCCCAGAGTTGTTTCCATTTGGGAGAGGATCGTTATAACTAATTGCATGATCATTTACTTCGATGTGTTTTCTCTTAGGAAAATCTTAGCTTTTCTCCATTTTTTTATTATAGAAGATGCACTGATAGATTGGATCTAACAGTATGAGATGAAGTGTTGAATGAGTTTGTGTGTATACTTTGTATGCTGTATAGATCTGTTTTTGAATCAATCGAGGCGCTGCAACCATTCATGTATCTGTACTCCATACAAACTATCAACCTTCCCATATAAAACACAATAAATTAAAATTTAAAATTAAATTTATTATGTACTTTAAACAACTAATCTATTGGGCTAACAATCTCATATATATTTTTTATTTTTTTCTAAAAGTGTTAGATTTATGTACTTTAAACAGCAAATCGTTTTGGCTAACCGGGATCCACCAGGGTTGGAATAAAATTCCGAATTTATATTATAATATCAAAATTGTCAAAAAGTTTCCCCAATAATAGAATACGATATATATATATATATATATATATATATATATATATATATATATATATATATATATATATATATATGTCTTACAAATCCTATTATCTTATATGAGCTTTTATTTTAAAAGCAATACAAGATAATTAAATATTAACTAAAACTAATTATCAAGCCCAATATTATTATAATATAAATAATATCCTGCTAAGCCCACTTGTTGGTCCCTGATATTGTAGAAGGGGGTTGAATACAATATCTATAATTAATCGTGAAATTTTGGATTTAAAAAATATTATTTTAATTAATCATGAAATATTAATTTTAATGAAATATTGTTTAAGTAGAAGATATAATTTTAACTTGAAAAATATTACAAAATTAATAAGATGAAAATGTTTATAATTGATAAAATATTCTAGAACAATTTTGACATGAATTGTTCTTGTTTAACAATTATAATCCAAACTTGCACAGAAATCTGTGAATATTACAATGCATATAAATTTCTGAATTTGAATGTTTTCAACTAACACAAAATATGAAGTGGTCACCTCATATTTATAGAGGATTTCTAAAACTTGTATGACTTTTTAAAACATGACATTTTTCAGACTTTCACTACACCATAGATTGCTTCTAACAATCACATGTTAGGAAATTTCTTTAAAAATATTGCTATTGCGTGGGAAATTTTGATAAAATTAAATATATTGTAACTGTTTAAAAAAAACATTACAACAGAATAGAAGTAATCAAAAAAAGTTTAAAATTTATGATCTATTGCAATGGTTTTATATGCAGTTGCTATATACTGTCATATTGCTATAAAAAAAATTACGATATACTATTATTTCAATGGTTAAAAATGGTCTTCTATCTCAAATGTAATATTTTAGTTGAAAAAATAATCAAAAAGAAAATAATGTTTTTATTCATTTTTTTAATATCAAACAAAAGGCAACTTGTCCTATCAAGCGATTGTTTGACGATTTTTTATAACGTATAGGAATTTTTTTTAAAAGTTTGTCTAGAAATGGATAGAATTACGTAATTACTAAATTTACATCAAAAAATTAATTTTATTATTATCCGTTATAAAAGCCGCGAACATATGGATATATTAAACTAGGACCATTCAAACAAAATAAGGAACAAACGATATTTGATCTATCGGAGTATGTCCCATAACATCATGAAAATAAATATGATTATTATTGCTATATTATGGAATTAAAAGTTATCATCTCTATATAATAAAATAAAAAATTAAAATTTGGTGTTAAAATAGATATTTAATTTTAAAAAGACATATATAAATTTAAATTTAATAATTTTCAATTATCTTACTACAAATAAACAATTACACATCCGCTATAATTGTAGATTATTTTAATTTTATATTATGTCATTAAAATAATATTATTTTTTGCTTAGTATTGTATTATTAATATTATTATTATTACCCCCAATTTCAGACAAAAAAATGAATTAAAATTGGGCCTAGAATTCAAAAACCATGGATCCAGTCCTAAAGCCCATAGATCATTA
The DNA here is from genome assembly GCA_008931105.1 of Oenanthe javanica. Classification (NCBI taxonomy): domain Eukaryota; kingdom Viridiplantae; phylum Streptophyta; class Magnoliopsida; order Apiales; family Apiaceae; genus Oenanthe; species Oenanthe javanica. The sequence continues at coordinate 37,898 of QRFB01003047.1, read as the reverse complement.
AGCCCGTCTATGCAGGCGGACTAAACGAGGATTACCATTAAGCCTTGTTATATAAACACAGCACCAAAACGAGGGTTTCATTCAACCTCCACCATTTCATCTCTATCACTCTGTGCAAAGATAATCAACTAGTACATTTTTATTTTTAATTATGTATATGTATGATTATATATGTGATTTTCACGTCTAGTTCAGTTATATGTTTATTTATTAATCGAGAATTATTGTTTACCATTACAGTAGGATGACAACGGAGAGACGAAGAAGAGGAAGTCATGGTGGGTTGAAGCTCGAAGACTGAAGCTAAAAAATTGTTCTAGTCAATAAATGCCCAATTATACTTGATTTTTGTTGGTTATTCCCAAACCTGAAACCATGAAAATGAGTTCAATCGCAAGTCGAGTATCATCCACCGTGTTGAAACGGTCAGCAACCGAGTTGAACTCACTGAGTTCACAGCTGAATCAATGGCGAGGCATTCGAGTGAGAGTGCTCCAGAACAATATGGACAGATCAGTGTCATTTATACAGAAACAAATGACATCGAGTGGAGTGGAAGAGTTGATTAAGAATGAGGTCTCACCATATTAAGAACTCGAAGATTAAAGCTCAGAGAAAGGTCGTAGAAAGCTCGAAAAAGGTAAATCTGTTTTTCCTTGTTCTTAATTAGGATTCTTATTTGTTAGTTAGGGCTTTATTTATTGAAAATTTAGTGTTTAATTTGAGCATTATGTGTTAATTAGAGTTCTTATTTGAGCATTATTGTGTTCAACTTTGGGGTTTTTTTTATTTTTAATTTAGGGTTTTTTTAAAGTACTAATTTTAATTTGTGGGGTTTAATTTGGAAGGGGTTTTGATTTGGGTATTGGTTGTATGTTGGTATATAGATAATTAATCCATATGGGGGAATATAAATAATATAGAAGCCCCCTATTAGTGTCCTCATTTAGCATAATGCAGGGAATAATGATTCAACTAGCTAGCATATATGATCTATTGCGAACTCAAAGTGATAAAATGATGAGCTAGTAACTCCCAACAATATCTTTTTGTTAATCAAATAAATTATTTTCAATAAAATTTTATATGTCTTTCGACTTTTATTCTTCCGATAACTTAATCAAATTCGTAAATTTTGATCAAGATTATTATTGAAAAGAAGTGAAGTTGCTAATGTTAATACTCTTTTCTCTTCCAGTTTAAGCTGTGTATATGTGTATCTTTTATTACTGATTTACTTCTCAATATATCATATGATGTTGTTTATATTTGTTCTTGTTATATCTTCATTTTTAGCCATGGGTTTCAGCACAAATGTGAGTTAGCACTCGAAATGAAAACCTTAAAGAAAAAATAATTGGCACCGAGTACCTTTCTGTATTCCCTTAAAAGTTTTTTGAACGTGTTGAGGCTCTAAACCCTATTTGGGCGCCATATTATACCATTCACAAGGTAGATTCTTCAGTCATAATTCTAATAGTCATGGTATTTTATCCAACTTGTTATATCCCTAATCTCATTTATCAAATTAACAGATAATGATAGGCCTTTTGGATTAATATTTATTTGCCAATGATACTCGCTTTGAGAATGGTAACATGGATGGTTGATTATTTTGAAAAACGTGTAAAAAATGTAATATTGAAGTATACTTTTGAGAGACATTGGCGGTCATTGAATGAAGAAAGAGGTGGCATGAATGATGTTCTATATAGATTGTACTCTGTAACGGTATATTTGATACTTGAGGTTCCTTGCATTGTTTCTTTGTTGTCAACAAGTTGTATGAAGTAGATTGAGTCTGAATAGAAATCAAAGCAATCTGTTCTTGGATTTCATACTTTTTGCAAGGAACAAATATTGTATTCTCATATAGCATATCTACATACTGTCAAAAATTGCCATGCACTTTTACTAGGAAAGGATTACAAAATATTATGATGTTCAAGTAAAATATATCAGAACATAATTTTTAAGACTGCTTTGTTATCCTTTGGTATGTAGAAAAACTCATCGCATTTGTTGTTGGCTCACCTCTTTGACAAACCATGCTTTTTATGGATATTTGTTATACATGTAGAGATTACTATACTCGCATAATTGGTATATGTTCTTGGTAGTTGATGACTGTCTTCACCTTGCGAATGATATCATAATAGCGCATAATCAACACTAAGATCTCGTTTCCTAACATTTAACTTTTTATTGCTCGTCAATATAATTGTTGTTATCCACCTTGTTGTCTTGTAGGTACAATTATCTATATTATTATTTGTTACTGATTTCACCAAGTAGGACTTATTGAGAATTTTTGGTTTGGTTTATTATTTGTGATAATTTTTTATTATATCTTTGTTATTTATCTTTAGGCTGATGATATATCGGGCTTTCATGCCAATACACACATCCCAATTGTCATTGGTTCTCAATAGTGATATGAAATTACTGGAGATCCACTTTACATGGTCAGTTAATCAGACCTTGCTCAACTTTTAAATTTGCCATTATCTCTAACATTGAATTATCTAGTCATGGATATCATTTATAAAACTTCTTGCTATATATGATACTATGTATGGGCATCATGTTATTGGATTTTGATGATCAAAATGTTTTCTCAGTGTCTTGAACTTTTTAGGATAATAAACTTGTAAGAATGTTTCATGTTCCTTGCTTTGTTGCCTCTTATGTAATGTTTTTACAGGCTTTCTTGCTGAAGAGAGCAGCAGAAGAACCTCTTGGTCATGGGCTGCAATAATTGTGGATGTGCTTGAGAATGCTGAGAAAAATCATGTTATAACTACAACACAGAAGCTGGCTCTTCTTCAAGAGATGGCACTGAAGAATCCCACTTTGAAGATCAATGTTGAAGAACTTTATGATATTTCTGTCGAGAATAGAGAGAAGTCAGATGAAGATGCACATGCTTGACCTAGCAGTACCACTTACCACATATTTATTTACTTTATGTCTAAGCTTTTTATGAATGTAACTAGAATTTTACCTTGATGTTTTATTTTGCATTGAGTCTTTAGTTGTTGAATGGTTGGTAAGACGATGTTGTTGGGATTCTTTTGATACTGTCTATGGGTCGGTGGTGATGTGTACCCAAGTAATCTTTTGGATTGGTGTATGAAAAACCATATTAATGGTGGCTTTGTTATGAAACAAATAGGTCATGTCAACTTTTTTTTATAAAAGCATTGTCATTGCTAGTTAAAATATTACCATTGCCTATCTTTTGCAATACTTTTTTCACTAAAATAATTACTGGTAAACATACATTCATTGCCATTGGCACCTAAAACATTGCTATTGCCAACTAAAACGTTGCTATTCCCTATTTATTGCAATGCTAAACAGAAAACAGAGTTTCAAAACAGGTTGCTAGTCTATTGCAATGATTTTAAATCGTTACAATAGGCAGAAAAATATTATTGTACCTTCTTATTGCAACGATATTAAGAAGTTGTTATACGGTACTAAACTCATTGCTATAGGGGTCAATTTGTAACCCACCTAAGTTAACGTCCATTTTTAGAAAAGTTATTGCAATAGAGTATATGACAACAATTTTATGCCATATAGCAACTTATTTTTTGGGTTGCAATAGGCAATCTATGGTGTAGTGTTTATTTAAGCTTGTATTACTTTCATTAACACTTGTATGACTTTCTGAATAGCTCGGTATGACTTTTAGAAAATCGGTATGACTTTTCTAAAATCATATTCGGTATGACTTTTTTTAATTAAACAGTCGGTATGAATTTTTAATTGATAAGTTGGTATGACTTTTTAATTAATAAATCAGTATGACTTTTTAATTAAACAAATTGGTATGACTTTCTTCAATGTAGCTTAGTATGAATTTTTAAACAGCCTTCAGTATGACTTTTTAAGCTGCCTTCGGTATGACTTTTTAAGCTGCCTTCGGTATGACTTTTTATTAAAGTCTAAATGACTTATTAAAATTATACAAAATCATTTCTTTTCTAGTAAATTAATTATACGTAATTTAATTAAATAATTTATTAATTAAATTAAATTCAACTTGAATTAATTTAATAAAATAAATTAAATAATAAATTAACTTTTGTTAGTAAAATTAAAATACTATCTTGACTTGTGCAACCTTGTTGTTAGCTCCAAAATATTTTCGTCTTCGCTATGTCTTCTGTCATAAAACCACTTAAGCTAGATGATGAATATTTATTAATTTAGTTGACACACAAATGTACTGTCTAGTTCATTTGTGTCATACTATAATAAATATTCTCCACCTTTTAACTTTTTAAGCTGTGGTCTTTTGTCCTTCTTTGCTTTATGTTTTTCCTCTTGTGTTTTCTTCTTCTGGAATCTTTGTGTAGTAGCTACTTAAAATCTTTTGTATCTTCTGAATTCTTCTGAGATATTACTTCTTTATTTTTAACTAACGCTTGAATATATTAATGAACTTCTTCGAGTGTTGAGTAGCAATCTCATAGAAATACATCTGATAATCTGATTCTTCGTGTCTAGTTAACTTTCTTCGTCTTGATTCATGTTATCATATCTATTATTTACTGTTTTTTCTTACTGAGTTGAGTTGTCATCTAATTATTACAAATATGCCTAGTTATATGCCTTTCAATCTCCCCCTATTTATTGTTAATCATTTAACACACAAATTTCTAGAGGGTAACTCAACTAACAACTAAGAAAGTAATACGATATGTAAGAACTGTAAATAATAAACAAAAGTTCTAGTTTTATATTTAAAAATTTTCCAGATTCATACACGAAAGATAAATACAAGATAGATATTCTTCTAGACTAAACATATATTACAGATTTTCTATCTTGACCTATCTAACTCTTCAATCTTCAGAAGTATCAATTTCACCTTCTTCTAGAATTGAACTCTTATGCACAGGTGTCCTCGGTACCTCTTCAGATTCTGATTGAGTAGATTGTCCATACAACCTTATTTTTTTTAGTACGAGCTAACTCCCATTGCATTCCAGTTCAACATGATCAACTTCCTCTTCTTGCATATCATACGACTGAGTTGAATCTATCTTTGACATTTGCCGGATATAAGATAAAATACCTTTTGATAAGAAATAACTCTGGATCTTTTCAGCCGTATCAGTTTTGTCTTGAGTTCTGAACCCTTTAGATCTTAAAATCTTTTCAACCTCAATCATATACTTAATTGTATAGCCTTTCAATGACTCCTCATCTAGCTTCATGATCTGATAAAACTTGTTTGTGAAAAACCTAACTTCATGAGGATTATATACGATCCGAGGACCAACTCTTGCAAAATATAAAATTATAAAATTGTATATCGTTACAATCTTGGCAATACTACAATCTCATTGAGCAGTAACCGTAACACTCCACTCCCCATCTCGAGATATGCGAAGACTTAAATTTAATATACTCCTTTCTCCCAAACTAATACTCCCTCCGTTCCATAAAAAGTGACGGTTTATAAAAATTAGAAGTCAAATTTATATAACTTTGACCACTTATTAAATATTACTGATTTATATTTTTACAAAAATAAAAATTAAATGTAATAGTTAATGTAATATATTTTTTAATGANCTTTATAAAAAATAAAAGTCAAACTGATTCAACTTTGACCACTTATTAAATATTACTGATTTATATTTTTACAAAAATAAAAATTAACTGTAATAGTTAATGTAATATATTTTTTAATGATATATTTTTCATAATTTTTATTTCTAACAATAATTATTAATAAATGGTCAAAGTTGAATCAGCTTGACTTTTAATTTTTATAAACCGTCACTTTTTATGGAACGGTGGGAGTACTAGTTTAAAAACATCTACCTTTTGACTTTTTAACACACAATTTAAGGTGTTTTGACCGTATATTTAAAAGTGTTATTTTTTTAAAAAAATTGTGAATAATAATATTAAATAAATACTCTCTCTGGTCCTATTTATAAGACGTTTGCAGCCTTTATACACAGATTAAGAATTTTCTAACTTCCCTAATATTTATTATTCAAGTCAGTATTGAAAACTGCAACCTAGATAAATGACTAGGNGAACTTTATGATATTTCTGTCGAGAATAGAGAGAAGTCAGATGAAGATGCACATGCTTGACCTAGCAGTACCACTTACCACATATTTATTTACTTTATGTCTAAGCTTTTTATGAATGTAACTAGAATTTTACCTTGATGTTTTATTTTGCTTGACTTTTCCTTTTTCCCTAGTAGCCCCTTCTTCTTCAGCTACACTTACTTTCTCCCCCTTAGTTGAGGGATCCTCTATAGATTTAGAAGCTTCAATTGATTTGACAAGTTTTTCCATGGTTAGATAGACCTACTTCATCCCTTCATTCTAATGAATCATACCTTCATCCAACTTGTTGAATCTTTTAGTTGAAATTTCTTCATTTTCAATGATAAGCTGATTCAAGCTCTTTTCAACACCATCAATTCTTTCATTTATAGTGCTTATCTCCTTCATATCCTTAGTAATCAGACTTTGTACCTGTTGGATATCTTGAGTTTTAAGGATAATGCTGGATTTGACATCATTCACTTCTTCTCCCACGATTGTCAGCTGTTTTATTTCAGAGGCAGAAGTAGACTTGGTTTCTATTTGTGCTTTGACTTATGCTAGCTCAGCTTGAATAATCTGCATTTTCTTATGGAGAGATTCCATTTTAGATAAAAGTTCACTGTATGTGTGCGCGCTCACCTCGCTTGCACTCTTGTTTATTTCACTATTACTATGTGCATGTGTATCGCTCGGTGTTTCCCTCACTTCACTCGTGTTTTGCTCCTATTCAGATTCTGATGTTGTACCTGTATATATTATTATAGCAGTTGAAGAGTCGAAATGCTCTTCTAAAGCCTGTGAAGGCATGTCCACAACAAGATTATCTTGAAGTGGCTCCGCTACTGATGTAGCTACTCCGTGAATGGAGCCCCAACTCCCTCTAAAGAGTGGTTGTCTCTCACCTAATCCATTTATGGATGGAAGAACTTCCTGTTCAGAAACTGGATATGAGAAATCTAGGGGGGGTCACCACATTAGACAATGTAATGTGTGGCTCGTTAGAGTCAGTGGTGCCCCTCAATACTTGTAATGGAAACTAATGCTGCACTACATCAAAAATGTCTTGGTCCACTGAAAATATGGCATCCGACAGGTTTGTATAAAAAACATTTTGCTCTTCATTTTCTGTGCCCTCTGCACTGTGTGTTTCTGAAAGTGAAGGTCCTACTAGAGTGAGCACTAGTAGTGTGCGTGACTCTTCACAGGATGCTGCGGCTGGACGACGAATTTCAATAGAATCACCCGGTTGATCGAGTGAGTCCAGAGACTGTTGTATTTCCATTTCAAAGTCCATATCCCATTGAGAAGATAATGATGGGTCTGCAGTTGTCTCAGGTTGAATTTTAGATCTTTTTGAGGCAGATACAGAGCTGTGGGTTCACTCATAAAAATTCTTCTACCTCTTACTCTAGTCTTTCTAATAGGCATTTTCCTCTTTCTGATTTGACTCATAGAAGTTGAAGAAGAAGAGACTGTTTGTGGCTCTAACTCAGCTTGGGATTGAACCTGTGTGTTTTCAGGTTCATAGCCGAAATCATGAAGTGTAAGACCACAATCATAGTCTACCACAAATATATTTAAAAGAACTAGGTATATTTATAGGTAGGAAATTAGAAGCCAGGGTGTGAGATATTACCTGTTGTTCCTAAATTTTTTGTTCTGCCTGATGAGCAACTTCAAGTAGTAGCTGCGCAGAATGTTGAATTTCTTCTGTCTCTTGCTGAAGCGGTTGAGCCTGCGTAGGATGGGCAATTTGATCTAGGATTTCACCCATGTATTGAGTCCTCACAATTGGTATGTTAGGGAACTTGTTTTGGTTCCTGAGCCTTGTAAATAGATTTTTCTGAGAAGTAGGAGATACTTCTACTCGGCTGTTCTAGAACAGTGCTTTATCCTCATCTGAAATAAGATCATTCATAAATAGCATTAAGAATCTTGGATAATAGTACGATACATTTTATTCCTTGCTCTCTGGCGTCCCCATCTTCCTGATAATTTTAGACAACATCAGCTTCCCAAAATTTATTCTCCTATTATGGGCCACATAATACCCAATAATTTGTAGAAGTGAGGAGATGTTGTTGAAGTTACTTTTTCTGGTCGGGGAAAAAACTTTTGCCAGTGTATCGAAGACAATCCCATTCACTGATTAACTTTGCCTTAGACATTTTCACAAGATTAATATCACCTTGATACAGAATTGCTTGGAAAAATTCAATTATTTGAGGAACAGTTTGAAGATCGCCATGATTCTCAGTCGGGAATCCTAAAATTCTATTCACATCTTCTTTAGTTACCACATACTCATTTTCTCCAATTACAAAAGAAAATTTTACTCTAGCCGCAACTGTCATATTCCTTGTAGTCGTGTACAGAGCCAATGTAACGGGGCATCCAATATAATTGCATTTCTCACTAGTGAATGTTCTTTCATAAATATGATCTATGGTCGAAACCTCTCAACTGAACAATTCACCAGGTTAAAAAATTATATGAAATTAGTCTTAACAATTTCACAATTATCAGCCATTTTTAATCCTTTGATTAATTTAAAACATCCAATTAATCCGAATTAAGCCCAATATACGCAATTAATCCCCAAAAATTGAGAATTACATCCAAAATGAAACCCTAACTACAAAATAATCCAGATCAGTTCTTAATCACAACAAGATCACCACAATCGATTCTTAAAAATAGCAAATATAAATCACAATCAGTCCTCACTAAAAATCCACAACCATTTCAAGTTAGGTTCGAAACTAACAAAAATTGGGCAACAATTCGACTATAACTGATTGAATTAGCAGTAACTAGCAAGCACATATGCTTGTAAACACCAAGAAATTAACTGAAAGCAGTTGTAAACTGAGCACAATCAAGGATTTTTCAAAGGTTTTGGAAAAGTCATTCACCAGATCTGCTTGGTGTATGTATATGAGTGTGTGTATCGACTGGGGGAGAGAAAAAAGTAGTATGACTTTTGATTAAAACTAAAATGACTTTTAAATAAAACTAAAATCTCAGTATGACTTTTAAACATAACAGGTCGGTATGACTTTTTAAAATTGAATCTATAAAAAGTCATGTCGAATTTCTTAAATAAAAAGTCATGCCGGACTAAAAGTCATACGAAATTATAAAAACATTAAATAGTAAACAATTAAACACACACACACACACACACACACATATATATAATATTATTAATTGTTCTAAATTCGAAATAAAATAAAAAAATTATTCAAAATTTAGCTTAATTAATAAAATAACTACACATTGTTAGGTCCAAAATCATCATAGAAGGGGAGGGGGGGGGTTAAATATGATATGGTAGATATTTCGTATAGTTGCGGACTAAGTGTTTGTGTTCTTGAGATATGAAAATGACAGATATTGAAACAAAGATTCGGGAAAATAAAAGTATATTATTAAATTCCTGAGTGCTACACTTCTAATCAGTATGATTAGCTTGAATAGGTTCAATCAATGTTACAATAGAAATACAGTTGGGCGTGTTTAATGTAGAGCTTTAATGGAGTTCCCGTCTGTATGTGTTTTTGTTGAAGATGAATGAATACCTTACTGTCCATATTGATTTCACCCATATATATTCTATAGGCTTTTTAGAAATTGATTTCCAACAAAGTATTAAGTCATATGTTGCACCTGTAGAGTGGTGGTGGTGTGTAGGCGGCACAAAGATGTATGTTGGCTNCTGATGTACTCTTTCTATCAATCCTACACCCTGCATAATCAGAATCTGTATAGCCAACAAGGTCAAAACCTGTATCTTTAGGGTACCAAATTCCAAGATTCAGACTTCCCTTAAGATACCTAAAAATCTGTTTAACAGCTATAAGATGTGATTCTTTAGGGTTAGACTGAAACGTAGCACACAAGCATGTATCAAACATAATATCTGGCCTACTTTCAGTTAAGTAAAGTAATGAGCCGATCATACCTCTGTAGTTTGTGATGTCTACTTTCTTACCAGGTTCATCTTGATCAAACTTAGTGGCAGTTGCCATAGGGGTTTTGGTTATTGATGCATCTTCAAGACCATACTTTTTCAATAGATCTTTGATGTACTTGGTCTGGAAAATGAAGATTCCATCTTTCCTTTGGCTTACTTGGAGTCCAAGGAAGTAATTCAGCTCACCCATCATGCTCATTTCATACCTACTCTGCATTAGCTTAGCAAATCTACTACACAACTTATCGTTAGTAGAACCAAATATAATGTCATCCACATATACATGTACTAATATCATGTCATTTTTATGCATTTTATGAAACAGAGTCTTATCTATGACACCTCTAGTGAAACCATTTTCAAGTAAGAATATAGATAGAGTGTCATACCATGTCCGAGGTGCTTGCTTTAAGCCATAGAGTGCCTTGAAGAGAGAGTATACAAAATCTGCTAATTCTGAATCTTCAAACCCTGGGGTTTGTTCCACATGCACTTCTTCTTCAAGCTCTCCATTCAGGAATGCAATCTTCACATCCATTTGATAAACTTTAAAGTTGGAATGTGCTGCGAATGCCAGAAACATCCTGATAGCTTCAAGCCTTGCCACTGGTGCATATCTTTCATCATAATCTATTCCTTCTTCTTGGGAATAACCTTTAGCAACCAGTCTAGCTTTGTTCCTCATAACAATGCCATCTTCATCTATTTTATTTCTGAATACCCACTTTGTGCCAATTATAGACTTGTTCTTTGGCCTGAGTACCAGCTTCCAAACATTTTGTCTCTAAAACTGATTGAGTTCTTCTTGCATAGCTATTACCCAATCTGGATCTTCCAATGCTTCTTCCACTATCTTTGGCTCTATTTCAGAGATAAAACTAGAGAATAAACATTCATTCTGAGAAGCACGTCTAGTTTGGACTCCAGCATCTGGATCTCCTAGAATCAATTCAAAGGGATGAGCTCTACTCTACACCCTATGTCTAGGCAGATTTGCCCTTGAAGATTCAGCCTGATTATCATTAAAGTGTTGAGTGCTGCTAGTAGATCCTTCAGTTGCTCCTCCTAAGCTGCTGCTTGGTTGAGAATGAGATTCTCTGTCACTACTAGTACTTTCTGTGAATCTTCCACTATTTCCACTACTAGAGTCAGAATCATCATTGTTGATATTCTCATTTGGTACTTGATTTTCTGTTGCAGCTTCAGGTTCTACTTCACCTTCATCTGAGTTCATATTTTCAAACTCCAGAGTTTCAGTGTCGTCTGTTCTTTACAGACTTGGGAGCTTGAGATCATCGAAAGTTACATTCATGCTTTTAATGACTTTCTTGTGTTCAACCATATAAACTCTATATGCCTTAGATTCCAGAGAGTAGCCAAGAAATATGCCTTCATGAGCCTTGGATTCGAACTTTCCTAGATGTTCATCATCTTTCAGTACAGAGCACTTTGCTCCAAACACATGAAAATATTTCAGTGTTGGTTTCATGTGTTGCCATCAACTAGTATGGAGTCTTGTCATAATCTTTATTTACCAGGGTACGATTCTGAGTGTAATAAACTATGTTGACAGCTTTAGCCCAGAAGTATAGAGGTAACTTAGCTTCATTCAGCATTGTTCTTGCTACTTCCAGTAGAGTTTTGTTCTTCCTTTCTACCACTCCATTTTGTTATGGAGTTCTGGGCGCTGAGTATTGTCTTGAAATCCCTTCTCAATGCAGAAATCATTTAGGGTTATATTCCTGAACTCTGTTCCATTATCAAACATAATTTTCCTGACAAGCAAATTAGCTTCTAACTCTATCTTTTTTATGTGATCAATGATTGTTTGAGGGGCTTCATCCTTTTCGGCTAGAAACAACACCCACGTGTACTTGGAGTAGTCGTCTACAATTACTAGTGCATATCTCTTCCTTGACATAGACATGATGTTGACTAGACCAAATAAATCCATATGCAGAAGTTTCAGTGGTTCAGTAATGTCTGATGAATCTTTGCTTTGGTGAGATGCTTTCTTTGACTTCCCCTTTTCACATGCTTCACATAATCCTTCTTGACAGAATTCCATCTCAGGTAAACCTCTAACCAATTCCGTCTTAACTAAAGAGTTCATTGCCTTGAATTTCAGGTGTGAAAGTTTCTTATGCCATAACCAACTGTCCTCTGTTGAAGCTTTACTGTAAAAATATTGAACTTCGCCTTTGCTTGCACAGAATAAGTCAGCTACAAAGAGATTCCCCTTTCTCACTCCTTGAAGAGCAAGCTTCGCATCTTTCCTATTTTGGATTGTACATCTTTCTTTTTCAAAAGTTACTTTGTAGCCCTTGTCAGTGAACTGACTAATATTTAGAAGGTTGTACTTTAATCCATCCACAAGAGAGATATTTTCTATGATAACATTGCCAATTTCCAGATTACCATATCCCATTGTAAATCCCTTGCTGTTATCTCCAAAGGTCACTATCGGGCCAGCTTTCTCAATCACATCTAATAGCAGGGCCTTATCACCAGTCATATGCCTTGAATAGCCGCTGTCGAGAATCCACATGACACGCTTGTTCTTTGCTATGCCCTGCAACCACATATTGATTACTTCTTCTTTGGCACCCAAATTTGATTGGGTCCAAGAGGCTTAGATAAGTAAGCAGATTTAGCTGCAGAAATTTTCTGGTCCTTGTCTTTCTTATCAACTGTGCTCTTGCCCTTTGGTTTAGCCTTGATAGGTGTGTCTTTAGGCTTAGGGACAGGGGATTCCTTCCTAGACTTAGGAGGATTAACAGTCCTTGCCCTAACATGCTTTCTATTCATGTTCACATCTGTATTCATGCAAGTACTAGAGGATGTATTCATTAAGTTAATGTATGCAGACATGATGTTAAAAGCACATGGCATGCATCCTACTTTACCACACAGTTGATGAGGGATAGACATGACAAGCATGGCAGGCATATTAGAAGTTTCTTCTTTTACTAATTTTATTTTTTACATGCATGCGTAAGATGACCAGTAGAATTGTAATTATTAAAAACTTTTCTGATAGCTTTAGGAGAGTAGGCATAATCATTTTTCTTATTAACACCTATCTTGCCATTTTTGTTAGCTTTCTTATTTTCATTCTTGTTTCCTAAATCACTTTTAATCTGTTCCTTTGGTTCTACAATTTTTATAGATTTTTAAGACAACTCCCTTTTACTTTCTACCTCTTTCTTTTGATCCTCAGCAAGAATTTCTTCTTTCATTAGAATCTGTTCTTCATCTAGGGGTTCGATGACAAACTTTTTGTATAGGGGCTTAGGGACATTTTTAATACATGTGGAATTTCTTGCTTCACAGGACTTTCCTCAGCAATTGATTCCTCATGTCTCTTTCCTGCCTTTTTATCATAGTCAAATCCTATTCCATTTTTCTAACCTATGACCTGTTTATCTATTGCATCCTTAACAAGCTTAGTAGATTTCTTATAAGCCTGAAGTTTTAACTCTAACTCAGAAATTTTATTCCTAAGAGCAATTTCTACTTCCTGGTTGCATTTGTCTCTATTCTAGAGATATTCTATCTTCTGTTTCAGATGTTCTAAGTTAACACATGCAAACTCTAGTTCTTCGTTTCTAGCTTCTAGCATTTTATTCTTTAGAACTAGTTTAACATTTTCTTCTTCAGATGCTAGNTTAACACATGCAAGCTCTAGTTCTTCATTTCTAGCTTCTAGCATTTTATTCTTTAGAACTAGTTTAACATTTTCTTCTTCAGATGCTAGCATGCTTGTGTGAATGTAAACATTTCTACACTAATATCTTCTATAGTTTTCTTATAATCAGAATTAGACATGTCAACTGTGGAAAGAAATGATACCTTGGATGACTGAGGTGATGCCTCTGAAGAGTCTACCATTAGTGCAACATTTCCATATGTCTCCTCTTCATCATTGTCTGAGTCATCCCAATTCTTTCCCTAGGCTATATAAGCTCTGCCCTAAAGCTTCTTTACCAGTGCATCATACTTTTGCTTGAGTTCGTCATACGACTCCTTTCTTTCTTTTCCTTGCTTAGGCTTTCGGTATTCTATAGCAAAATTCTCGGGTTCATCACAGTTATAACACTTGAACTTACTGCGGTCTACCATCCCCGTCTTATAACCTCTTTTGCTGTAAGACCCTGAAGACAAACCACCTCGATTGCTGTTTCTGAAACTGGAACCACTGTAACTTGATTTACTCTTGAATTTGTATTTAGGGTTCCTCCTAAACCTGAGGTTCTTGAACTTTCCTGCCATATAGGTCATTGTCTTGTTTTCCAA
>QRFB01003047.1:0-14112 GCA_008931105.1 Oenanthe javanica | reverse complement strand
TATATATATATATATATATATATATATATATATATATATATATATGTCTTACGAACCTTATTATATTATATGGACTTTTATTTTAAAAGCCTTACATGATAATTAAATATTAACTAAAACTAATTATAAAACCAAATATAATTATAATATAAATAATATCCTGTCAAGCCCACTTCAAGGCCTTGAAGTTATGACTGTTTTCGCCCATACCTCGTTCGATCAAGCTTCTTTTCAAAATCATGGGCCTCTTGTTCTACATCACTATATCATAATTTATATTTATTTTATTTCAAAAAGAGTTAAAATTTATTTAAAGGTTAGATATATTGATTCAAATATTTTATTTTTAGTTAATCATTTTGTACAATAATAAATATTAAACACTTTTTATTAATAATTTTACAAAAAAATGCTGTTTTCAATAAATAGTTAATAATATTTATTATTTTTCATAAATCAGGTGGCCTGGATCTTAGCTGTTGTTTTGTGCATTTTGGATGTGGGCTTATATATGGATATAACTTTTAAACAAAAAACAGTTTTATAATACCTATACATTTGTGAGTAATATTATAAAACAAACCTTTGTTAATTTAAAATGGGACACAGGTAAAATAAATAGATTTAGAATAAACGAACTAATAAATAATTAATAAAGATATCTAAAAAGGAAATATCCATGGATATTTGTAAGTTTGGAGTTACATAGTCTAGGTTTGGACTTAGGTAAGTGCTATTCACCTATTATATATATAAAAGATTTATAATTTCATAACTAAATTGTATTGAAAAAAATTCAGAATTAAAATAATTTTTATTTTTACAACAATAATTTATACTTTATTTAATATATTTTTTGACTGTATACTTTATTTAATATTGTATGTATAAATATTTTTATATAATTCTTCATATATTTTAGTTGTGTTTGTATTTTAAGAGATAATGTTTGATGGTTTTTTTTGTTTAGAGAAGTGTTTTAGGTAGATGATTAGATATGTGTTTTAGTTAAAAAATTAATATTAAAAAATTAGGCTGAATATAGTTTTTTAATATTTTTATTTTAATATTTTTCTTATATGATTTGAAATTTATTTTTATTTTTATAATAATAATTTAAACTTTATTTAATGTTATATGTATATTTTTATATAATTTTTCATATATTTTATTTATATTTATGTGTATATTTTAATAGAATAATATTTGCGTGTTGTTTAGAGATGTGTTTTAGTTTGAAGATTAATGTGAAATATATTTCAGTAAGTCGATTAATATTTAAAAATTAGGCATAAAAATAAGTATCCAGTCCAAATGACCAATGAGCGACTACCAAAATTTTATTATTTCCGCTTTAATAATATTAACTTATGCCCCGTGCGATGCACAGATAAATTATTTTAGTTTTTTAATATTTTTAATTTAATATTTGTTTTATGATTTAATTTTTTTTATTTGTATAATAATAATTTAAATTTTATTTAATATTATATGTATATATTTTTATATAATTTATTTGTATTTATAATGTTTCACCTCAGTTTGTGTGTTTTATATGGAGATGTATTTTAGTTTATAGATTAATGTGAGATATATTTTAGTTTAGAGATTAATATTTTAGATTTTATTAAAATTGAATGGTTAGGATCATTTCTATGGTTCACCTCAGTGTTTCAAAAAATAAGTTCTCTAGTTTAGTTATTATAATATAGTTGTTATTGATAAAAAACTAGGGTGTATTAATTGCGATGTATGTCAGAACTTATTGAGTTTTAATGGTTGCGTTTGTGTTTCGTGACTTAACTATGTCCTCACAACATGCCTACGTATCTCAATGTGTTTGAGAATCAAGCCAAACATAGTTCTTAGAATGAGGGGTTAGGCCATTTATATAGACGTTGATAGTCTTAGAATCACAATAGGGTTAGGAGCCTTGGTGGACAAGGCACCTCCTTGGTGATTGTTTCTATGTGGAACGTTGTTTCCTTGTAGGATTATGTTCCCTTGTTGGAGTTGGTGTCTTGGAAGCTTCCTTTTAGTAGTTGCCTTTTGATAGAACATATCAATTAGGCTGATTAATAGCTCTATTTATTATTTTCGTAATTAATAAATAATCAATATATTTAAGCCTTAACAGACTTTTATTAGGATGCCCATTGGGTAACATGGTTATGTCCATATTTCATAACTATAGGCTTCTTCGGTCGGATCCATATCATGGGTGATCAATTAATGCAACATTAATTGTGTATTTAGGATTTTAATATTGCTGAAATCCATTTTTTCCTCTAGGAACTAACCTTAGTATTTTACTAAAATCGATTTTGTTCTTTATGATATTTTCCTTATTTTCTAAGAATTTTTCTCTATTTATAAAGAATTTTTCATAATTTACTTGTACCCACATGTATTTTTCCTAAATTTTTAGAAATTTTGCTCTATTTATAGAGAATTTCTCATAATTTATTTGTACCACATGTATTTTTTCTTAATTTCTAGGATTTTTTTTCTATTTATAGAGAATTTCTCATAATTTATTTGTACTCACATGTATTTTTCCTTAATTTCTAGGATTTTTTCTCTATTTATAGAGAATTTCCCATAATTTACTTATACCCACAAGTATTTTTTCTTAATTTCTAGGAAATTTTCTCTATTTATAGAGAATTTCTCATAATTTATTTGTACTCACAAATATTTTTCCTTAGTTATTAGGAATATTTCTCTATTTATAGAGAATTTTCCTTAATTTATTTGTCATTTAAATCATTTTAAATAATTTTCTGACATCTTTCTGATTTATTTTCGACCAGGAATCCTAGTTGAATTCGACCACGATCCAGGTCGATTCTAGGCTGCTTTAGTGTCCTGGTCGACATGGGTTCCTAGTCGGCCAAGGCTTCTTGTGAGGATCCTAGTCGAGCAGTATTCCTGGTCGAATTCGACCAGGATCCTAGTCAGTTTTGGGACCTTTTAGAACCCTGGTCGACAGAGTTTCCTGACCGGTTAGAGTTTCCTTGATGATTCCTGGTCGACTAGGATTCCATATCGAATTCGATCAAGATCTTGGTCGGTTTTAGGCCATATACGGGCTTTTGGTTGAATGGGGATCCTAGTCGAATTCGACTAGGACTCTGGTCGTTTTTAGGACATTGATGTGAGTTAATCGATGGGGATTCCTAGTCAATTTTGGGCCATCAACCGACTTCTAGTCGATAGGAGTTCCTAGTCGATTTTGGGCCATCAACTAGCTTCTAGTCGAATGGAATTCCTGATCGATTTTCGGCCACCACCTGGCTTCTAGTCGAATGAAATTCCTGATCGATTTTTCTTGAGAAATCCATAAAGTGGGTTGTCCAACGGGCCTTGGCCCATATTTTTGTGAAAAATCATAATCCACGTCTATTTTTGGGCAAAAGGCCTGCTAAGCCCAATTAGTTCATGGGCTTTGTTCTTACCGGATGTAAGAGTTTAACCGGTTGAGCTTCCATTTTCTTCGGCTATAAAATAGTGAAGTAAAAACTTCATTTTTCACTTCTCACTTAGTAAATTTTTTCTCTTAAATATCTCTAGAGATTTTTTAGTCAAGGCGATTTTCGATGATCTTTTTTCAATCAACCTTCATCTTCCTCATCTATCAAGCTTTCTTTCGATCAACATCAATGGCAGATCAAGATGCAGCTCAACAGAGGTTTCTTGTTAGGGCAATCAAACGAGGTAATGTCATCGTCGTTAACCCCACTCTTTCTTCAATTATTGAATTTCTTCAAACCATGGGCGTTGAGTTTCCCTCGATAGCCGAGTTAGACGCCTTTAATTATCAAAGTATTTTCTAAATCAAGTACATTGTGATAAGTTCACTAAGTTGTACAAATTGCCTCCCGATTCCAATTTTTTTTAATAAAACCGTCATTGGCGGCCTAATAGGCTATGTGTGTTTAGGGATATCCTTATTGGTGGGCTTAGATTTCATTTTCATAAGTTTATAGTCAGACTTTTAGCTAAAGCTAGGGTAAACCCATGTCAGCTTAGCCCAAATTCATGGCAGACCCTCCTTTGTTGTATAGTTCTTTGCCTTATGAAGAAATATCCTCTCTCAGTGACTGTTTTTAGAAGTATTTTTCAATTTAAAAATAGCCTAACCAACATATTGGGATGGATCTATATAAATCATAGGCAAGGGGTCTGCCCGATTTTTTGCAACAAGTCTCTTCCTAATACCAACCCGGAATGGCAGATAGATTTTTTGTACTTGGAGTGGGAATGCGGTGATTGGGACACCCTTTTCAGGACCTCTTTTTACAAGGTCAAAGATGGAAACCCAGACCTAATCCAACTGACCCCAGAAGAAAAACTTATAATTGATGATTTGGGCCAAGACAAGGGCCGAACCCATTTTAGAAAGATCATTGAAAAATTTTCTTTAGAGGCCGTAGGCCTTTCTCGTGTCTCGGATAGTGGTACATTTCTTTACTTGACTTTTCTTTTCTTTTCGATTTTTCTGGTTCCAATTTTTTATTTCTTTGTTTGTTTTGCAGCTGCTGAAAATATCAACTTTCATCTAGGCGTGGGAGACCGAGAGACCCTAAGATGAGGAAGGTCTGTGAAGCCTTGGAGGGCCCAATCAAGGAGCCCAGTTTTCCGAGCGTCCTTCAGCCCTGCGAAGGGGACCAAAACAAGGCTAGGGGAAAGATGCCCCATGAAGAAGAGGAAGACCCAGCCACAACGGCTTAGAGCCCCTGTTGGGACTTAAGGAGGCAAGATACAGTCACCAGGATTACCCTGAACTCTGTCGATTGGTCGCAGAACTCCATGCCTCCGGTCGACAAGGCCAAGATTGTCCTGAAAAAAGACATAGAAGAGGAGAGACTCTGGGGGCCCAAGCTGTTGCCATGATAAGACTCATTTATTTCCTATCTTTCTGCATTTAGTCATTTTTTGGTTTTTCTAGTTTCAATATGTTGTGTTTTTTAAACAGGTCAACACATACTTTCAAACCATGTCCCATCAAACCAAGACTTGGTGCTTTTCTGAGAAGTCTCAAAGAAAAGGCAAGGTCAAGGCGGATGCCAAGGTGGCCAACCTAGAGAAGAAACTGCTCGAAAAGGAACAAGAGCTGATAGCAGCCCATGCTGAGCTGCAGGAGTTGAGGGCGGACAAATAGACCCTAATTACTAAGTACATGGAGTCTAAGGAATTTTATGCCTTTATGGACAAGCATGATGACATGATTTTTCTGACGACTTGTGCTCAGGCTTGGGGGAAGTGCCTTAATGCCGTCCTGGCTAAACATCCTGGTTTGTTCAACCCTGATGAGTCCCGTGTCCCATGGGTCAGCCACTGGCTTTGAATTCTACTGCTCGAGTGACAGATTCAGGTGACTTATTGGGCGGAGAGGCCTTGGATGAGTATGACCGGGTTTTTGACTCTACTCCTGAGGCTGAGGACAATGCCCAAAAAGAGGTAGAAGAAGAAGAGAAGACCGAGGAAGAAAAGAAGGATGAGGATGAACACATCGAAGATCTTCCTTAGTTTCTTTTACCTTCCTCGTACATCTTATATTCCTTGTATTTCATTCTATTTTTAACTTATGTAATCCCAAAACTTTTTATTTTATAAATAGTCCTATGTTGTTATTTTTTTCTTTTTCATGCCTTAACATATTTGAGAGAATACACTTTTCGATCATAAAAGAACAAATAAGACTAGATATTAATCAAAGTGCCAACCAAGCTAAATTTTATTCTTTTTCTTGACTTAGTTTATTTTGATTAATATACCCTTTAAGCATAGAATAACAACAAACTTAATTGCCAACTCAGGCTAAACACATGTTCAAGAAATGCCATAAGGCAGAAAACTTAATTATAATATTGGGGCCTTCAAGGCTAAAAGTGGGCACAACCCTTAAAAAATGGAAATCTTATTTGGAGTGAAAGGCTCTTACATCCTAGTGGTTTCATCGAACCTTATTTCTACTTAGTTCCTAATAAATATAGGAATTCAGAATGAATTCTTCAAACATAGTAAACCCTTAGGTTCGAGGTATGTCAAATTCTAGGCACTTCAATGCCTTCCAGAGTTTCCAGGATTTATGATCCTCCTCCCTTAACTTACTTTATCTTGTATGGTCCTTCCCAGTTGGGGGCCATCTTGCCCTTGGGGAATACCCCAGAAGCTTCAGCCTTTCTGAGGATTAAGTCCCCTTGTCTAAAGAATCTTTCTTTAACCCTTAGGTTGTAGTAGAAAGAAGATTTCTTCTGATATTCTATGATCTTTGTATGAGCCCTATCCCTAACTTTATCAATCATGTTTAATGCAAGCTTCATCCTTTTTTCATTTCCTTCAGTCTCAAAGGCCTTGATTCTCGGGGATACATGTGATATTTCTACTGGAACTACTGCCTCAACTCCATAAGCCAAGAAGAATGAATTTGCGTCAGTGGTCACTTTGTGAGTGGTTCTATATGCCTAGAGTATTGACAAAAGCTCATCCACCCAGGTGTTAACTGATTGTTGAATCCTTTTCTTGAGTCTATCAAGGATGATGCAATTGGCTACATCAGGTTGCCCATTTGCATGGGGATGTGCCACAGAGGTAAAACATAAATCAATGTCATTATCATTGCAATACTCATTGAATTCTTCATTGTTGAATTGTGTGCCATTGTCCGTCACTAGGATTCGTGGTATTCCATACCTACATATGATGTTTTTCCAAAAGAATTGAGCTACTTGTTTTGTGGTTATCTTGGCCAGTGGTTTAGCCTCAATCCACTTAGTGGAGTAATCAATTGTAACAATCATGAACTTTCTTTGTCCACTAGCCATTGAAAAGGGTCAAAGAATGTCCATCCCCCTCATTGCAAAGGGGATGAGGGAGTTGATGGACGTTAACATCTCAGGAGGTTGTCTAACCACTTGTGCGTTCCTTTAACACCTATCTCATCTCTTCACATATTCCCTCGAATCTTTCAATAAATCAGGTCAATAAAAGCCAAGACGGGCAATTTTATGAGCCAAAGTTCTGCCCCCCAAGTGTTGGCCACAAATGCCTTCGTGCACCTCTTTTAGAGCTTCGTGAGCCTCATCAGGCCTTAAACATTTCAAGTATGGAATAACAAAAGACTTTTTATAGAGAATTCCATCAATGAGAGCATACCTTAATTCCCTTAAGTAAGATTTCTTGCCTTTATGGCGTTGTTAGAAGTCCGGCCAGATTGAAGGTGAGCTTTAATCAGATCCAACCAACAATTGCCCATGCTTATTGGAGCTACCAGCTTCACATCTATGCTAGGGGTCTTCAGGAATTGGAAGTAGACACTCCCCGGGTGCTCCTCCACTTTTGATGATGCAAGCTTCGATAAAGCATCGACCTTTGCATTCTTTTTCCTGAGAATATATTCTATCTGACATTCCTCAAACTGAGTCATTATGGCCTTTACCAATCAAAGATATTTAGCCATAACTTCTTTTCTTGGTTCAAATTCCCCATTTACTTGGGATATGACTAACATCAAATCTCCACACACTTTGAGGTTCTTGGAATTCAGAGCCTTTGCCAAGCTAAAGCCATTTATCAGAGCTTCATATTCAGCCTCATTGTTAGTAGTTGGGAATTCTAGCTTGATAGCATATTCAATGAGGAACCCTTCAGGGCTTTGCAAATCTAGACCAACTCCACTAGACTTTGTTTTTGATGATCCATCAAAATTGAGAACCCAATATTCCTTAGGAGGAGTTTGCTCTTTTTCTTACTCTTGAGGTATTTCCTCTATTTCCTCCGTGTCCTGCCCCCCGACTTCTTGGTCGTTGATGGTGCATTAGACCACGAAGTTAGCAAGAGCTTCAGCTTTAATGACCGTTCGAGGCTTATACTTGATGTCAAATTCTCCTAGCTGGCCCATTTAATCAGTCTTCCACTTACCTTGGGGCTATGTATGATGCTCCTTAGAGTCTGATCAGTTAGCACCTCAATTTTATGAGCTTGAAAGTATGGTCGTAGGTTCCTAGAAGTCATTATCTAGGCTAATCCAAACTTCTCAATCTTAGAGTAGTTTAGTTCTTCCCCATGCAAGAGCTTGCTCACATAATAAACCGGATTTTGAATCTTTTCTTCTTCCTTTATAAGGACGACACTCAGGGATTTATCTAATATGGCGAAGTACAAGTACATGATGTCCTCAGGAATAGGCTTGGCCAACAACAGATCTTCAGCCATGTACTTTTTCAGCTCCTCGAAGGCCTTTTGGCTTTCTTCATCCATACAAATTCCTTGACTTTCTTCAATGTCTTATAGAAGGGTAGACATTTATCTCCAGACTTAGAGACGAACCTTCCTAAGGCCGCAACTCTTCCCATTAATTTTTGGACGTCCCTAACCGTCTTAGGGGGTTCCATGTCTAGTATGGCCTTGATCTTGTCGGGATTTGCCTCTATGCCTCTTTTAAAGACCATTATTCCCAATAATTTTCCAGACCCTACACCAAAGGAACATTTTGCATTGTTTAGCATCATCTTATGGTGCCTCAGCACTTTGAAAGCCTCTTTGAGATATTCAATATGGTCGGCCTTGTCAAGGCTTTTGACTGGCATATCATCAACGTAGACCTCCATGGTTTTTCCAATGAGATACTTGAATATCTTATTAACCAACCTTTGGTATGTGGCTCCCGTATTTTTTAACCCAAAGGCCATAACAAGATAGCAAAATACACCAAAGTCAGTGATGAAAGATACCTTAACAATGTTCTCCTTGTATATTTTGATTTGATTATACCCCTTAAAGCCATCCACGAAGCTTAACATCTCATGCCCCGCCGTGGCATCTATAAGTGCATCGATATTCTTGGGAGAGGGAAAAAATCCTTTGGGCATGCATCATTTAAATAAGTGAAGTCTACGCACATCCTCTAGTTTCCATTGCATTTCCTCACCATTACAGGGTTAACAAGCCATTCGGGAAATTGAATCTCTTCAATGAAACCAGCCTCTAAGAGTTTTTCCACTTCTAGTTTTATGGCCTCTTTCCTTTCTGGAGCGAAATTTCTCTTCTTTTGCTTCATTGTTTTTTGGCTTGGATTTATATTATGTTTATGAGTGATCAATTCGGTGTCAATGCCTGGCATATCAGCGGTTGTCTATGCAAACAAGTCCCCATTTTCTTGCAAGAACTTCGTCAACTTGCCTTTCATAGGCTCTTTCAGTGAGGCCTCGATATATGTGACCTTATCAGGTTTTCTCGTGACTAAGGGAACTAGAACCAAGTCTTCAGCTGGTCTTCCCCTTCTTTCCTCATTTCTCTTGCGTCCATGTCCTATACGGGTAAGACTTGCCCCTGACTCCATCAGGTCTTAGGGCATCCATATAACAACTTCTTACCATCTTCTAGTCTCATTTCTCTTCTCCAACACCATTTCTAGTGGAGAATTGAAACTTCAAGTTATAGCTGGAGGCAATGGCTTTGAAACTGTGCAATCCTGTCCTCCCAAGGATAGCGTTGTATGTAGAGGATGCTTTGATTACCAAGAAGGTTAGCATTTGTGTGACCTCTCGAGATTCTCTCCCCATTGTCATGGGTAGTTGAATGGTTCCTTCTACTTTTGACTCCACCCCATTGAAACTGTAGATTGGAACATCCGAGTGGGTTAGTTGAGAATCATTAGATCCCATCTTCACAAAGGCATCATAGAACAGGATATCAACGGATGCTCCATTATCCACATGACTCTTTTTACTTCTGAATTTCCTATCAAAGGTGCTATGATAAGGGGATCGTCATTGGGGGATCTTTACCCCTTCCAGGTCCAAGTCATCAAAAGATATAACTACTTCTGTTCTAGCACGTTTATGTGCCTCTCCTACGACTTGCATAACTTCTCTAGCGTATGATTTCCTTGAGTTTCTTGAACTCCCTACAGCAGTAGGTCCTCCAAAAATCATGTTATTGACATGCTCTCTAGGCTGAGGATTCCTATCTCGATTATCATTATTTTTCCTATTATCGTCGCGCCTATCTCGACTTCTATCTTTGGTGAACTTAGAAAGTTTTCCTCTTCTGATGAGGAATTGATTTCATCCTTCAGTTGTCGGCAATCATCCGTGTCATGCCCGGTATCTTTATGGAACCAACAGAACACATTTTTGTTTCTTTTCTCAGGATCCGACTTGAGAGGTTTAGGTCAGCGCAAATCTTGATCTTTCTCGATATCCATCAAGATTTGGCTTTAAGGCGTATTCAACCTTACATACTCAGCAAACCTTTGCCCCAAGTTATTCCTTTTAGGAGGGGATTCAGAATACTTATCCATCTTAGAATACTTATCCCGTTTATCATATTCTTGATCATTTTTCATTTTCTTGTTATTGTTGTAATTCTCATTAGTCGCCATTGACATGGTGGTTTTCTTCATGCTTTCTTTTGCCTTGATATAATTCTCAGCCCTATCTTGAAGGAGAAACATGTTCTCTGGGAGATGCTTGGCTAATGACCTTTTAAAGTAAGGATCAGTCGTCCTCTATTGCAAGGCTATCATAGCTACTTTTTTGTCAAAGTTCGGGACTTTCAAGGCTTCCTTATTAAAACGGTTCAAGTAGTCCCTCAGGGATTCGTTCTTTCCTTGTTCCAGATTCATGAGAGAAGCTGAAATTTTTTTATGCACTCTTCCGCTTATGAACTGGCTTATGAAGGCCTTGTTGAGTTCTTTAAAGGACCCAATGGAGTTGAAAGGCAGCCGACTATACCAACATCGAGCCATGCCCTCAGGGTTTGAGGGAAAGCCCTGCACTTAACAACATCATTGATAGGTTACAATAACAAAACATTTGAAAAGGTTCTTATGTGATTAGCTGGATCGCCCGCTCCATCTTAAGTTTTGATGGTAGGCATATCTTGAATTTTCTTGAGATATGAGCATTCATAATCGCTTCAGTAAAAAGGGGTGTTGGATCATCAGGATCTCCGAGTGGTAGTAACTCATTGGGATCAGCCCTTAGAGCTTCCCTCCTCCTTTCTCGAGGGGTTCCATCTAACTCTATGACATCAGGGGCTTCACACCTCGAGGTCTGCCTCATCGTCGGTTGATTAAGGCTTTTCTTCAACTCCTTGAGTTAAGCCTCATAGGAAACAATTTTATCCTCTAATGTCATACAGGACTGTGAACGTCGACTTCACATGGGTTCATTACCATGCTTTCTTCTTCTAGGATTGATATCAGTGCCTTCAGAGATTTCTTCATCAATAGAGTATGGTCCTGATAAATCACGGATTCCTTCTCTACGCCTATAGTTTTGTGGGGGTTCTAGCCCTCGCATGTAAGGAGGGGGATAAGCTTGAAAGAGTCCAAGCCTAGGTTGGGCAACAGTACTACTAGGGATAACAATAGTGAAGATTTGTGCGTGAGGAGGAGCAGTAGAAATAAAAGGGATTTGAATTACCTGATATAAAGGGTCGGATCCATGGATGACTTTCTCAGGATTGGCAGAATGGACTATTTCACTGAACGGGCCAAGCCTTTGAGTACTGGGGCCTTGAGTTCCAGCAGGAATAGTAGTGGTAGCGGGGACCTCGGTGGTTTGAGTTTCATTAGGAGGAATCACAACAGTTGGGTTCCCGTTGTAGGGACGATGTCTCCATCAATTCTTCGTGTTCTTACCATGGTTGATGTCGTCTTCCCACAGACGATGCCAAATGTTATGGATTAAAAACTAGGGTGTATTAATTGCGATATATGTCAGAACTTATCGAGCTTTAATGGTTGCGCTTGTGTTTTATGACTTAACTCTGTCCTCACAAGATGTCTACATATCTCAATGCATTGGAGAATCAAGCCAGACGTAGTTCTAAGAATGAGGGTTAGACTCTTTATATAGACGTTGATAGTCTTAGAATCATAATAGAGTTAGGAGCCTTGGCGGACAAGACACCTCCTTGGTGATTTTTCTATGTGGAATGCTATTTCCTTGTAGGATTATGTTCCCTTGTTGGAGTTGGTGTCTTGGAAGCTTCCTTTTAGTAGTTGCCTTTTGATAGAAGATATCAAGTAGGCTGATTAATAGCTCTATTTATTAATTTCTTAATTAATAAATAATTAATGTATTTGAGCCTTAACAGGATTTTATTGGGATACCCATTGAGTAACATGGTTAAGTCCATATTTCATAACTATAGGTTTCTTCGATTGGATCAACATCATGAGTGATCACTATCTTTAATGACTCATTCAATTAGTCCAATTAATGCAACATTAATTGTGTCTTTAGGGTTATTTCCTATCCCTATCAATAGTATAAATAGTATAGTATATATATGTTTCAACTTTAATAATATAACATAGTTAGTATAGTATAGTATAGTATAGTGTGTATATATATATATATATATGCAAAATTTATATTTATACTCTTAAGTAGAGTGGTAATTGGAGTCCTATATATCCTGCGATATGATCTGCTTATAATACATTACAAAAGTATTGCAAAATATATTGCAAGACATATAAATATCTAGTTAGTACTTCGTGTAAGAGTACTTCACCAAATAAAATTCATTACATGTAAATATAATTATATTTATTCGAATCAGATTTTTAATAGATCGGATCATACATAATCTATATCTATATTAATCGAATTGGATTAATTTTAATTAAATTCGTATTTAATTATAAGGCTTGGGATCGGATACGGACCGACCTCTTGAAATGACTTTGTGACAAAACTCCAATCTAATTTTGTTTGGACCTTTGGTTTCTTCATACATGTAACGTAGAGTCAGTAATGCTGACATGCAATGCACAAAATATCTTATGTAACCGCATAAATTTACAAGGTACATGAACCCTTCGAACTCAAAGGGCAGCCTTTAATTTACTTAATGCATTTACATTTAACATCAGCGTACAGTCATACACTGTATGGATTCCAAAAGCCAGCCTGTGCAAGTATAAATAGCTCTATTTTGCTTGCTACATTCTCCACATACACACCCAAAGTGGAAGTCGTCAAGCCCGAAGCAGTTACGAAAATTGAAGATCGTCAGGTAAACGCTGTCAAGGTTGAAAAAAAAGAGACTGTTAATGTTACTAGCGTCAAGAAAGAGGAGGCTGTTAAGGTGAATGTTGGCTGTGGAGGAGGTTCTTCTTGCCGTTGATGATTAATGGAATTTTATATAATATGATATTAATACATCTATCAACGGGCATTGAAATCTTTATTTTACATGGTATTATGGCCTGTCTGCTTGTGTTATTCTCTTAATAGAAATTCGAGATCTTGGTAATATATATGAAAATTTAAAGTAATCAACAAAGTATGTTATTTACATCTTATTTGAGTTTTGGTTGTGCATTCGAATAATAAAAAAACAGGGATGATTTTATAAAACAAAACGATCAATACATAGATGCATTCTGCCACTTGTCTGGAACCAGGGGAACCAAATCAAAACAAGCATATGCAGATGAACCTATTATTTATAACGAAGAAAAAAAGTACTTCAATACACACTTGTACAATTTTAACGAAAAAATTAAACGATCAACGTTTATGATTTAACAAACATTTTGAGGATGATGAAAGGTGGTCAGTTCACAGCACTGCAAATCTTTCTAATCTCCCCTTGTTTTCCTGTGAGGACTTCAACAGAGCCCATGCGCACCATAGCAGCAGCAAACTTATCACCCCNATTTTGTGGAACTTCATCAAATTTTGAAACACGTCCATCACGACGCCCTGAAGGAACTGCATACTTTATCCCTCCTGCTCTATATGCACTGTCACGTGCAGCGAAAGCTAGTATATCTGAACATGACACCTTGTTGGGACATACAGCTTCAAGCTTAGATTTGGCCTCATCAATCACTTCAAAACCTCGTAGACTTGGATTATTAGCTGGATGAGATTTTTCAGCTTGATTATTTGGTGTTGAATCCAATAATACCGAACCATCACAACCCTGAAACATAAAACCCAAGCCATCGAATCAAATGGATGTTACATCTGGTTAAAATTAGACGAAAAAATCTTTTTGAAAATATATGGTCATGTCAAACCCTTGTAGGAGGTCACATGCATGATCATATATATATCTTAGAAACGCTAATAAAAAACAGAG
>QRFB01003046.1:26134-46664 GCA_008931105.1 Oenanthe javanica | reverse complement strand
TATTTTATTGTTAATTAAATAATCTATATTTAATTAAAAATAATATTTAAAGAGTTTCTCGAAAGCTCCAAAATATTTTTAGAGATCATCAAAATATTTTAGTAGTGATTCGGGTACTCTATTAACCCTCGAATCTCAGTAGCTCGGGATGATTAAAATAATCTGAGTAAAACAATTTTTAAATATTATTTCGGATAAAATCAGTTGAAAATAATTGTCTTTTGAAATTCCCAATATTTAAATAATATTAAGATAATATTTAATATTATTTAAAACGATTAATAGAATATAAATATAATTAAATGATCTAGTTTTGAATGCTTCGAAAGATTTAAATAATATTTAATTAATATTAAATAGTATTTAAATATCCTTCAAAATGAATTTAAAATAATTCATTAATGTTGAAACGCTATTCAACCCTTTTTAAATAATATTTAATTATTATTTAAATATTATTTAAATAATTATTTAAAATAATTAAGTGATGATCCTCATTAATCATCAAATAATCCTCAATACATTTTGAACCAAATTAATGTTGATAGTTATCGACTACCATCGAGAAAATACCTGCTCTCCCCGGTTAACCATCGAGTACCTTGAAAGGTAACTCGACGCACAAAGCAGATGTCCAATCTGGTTACATGCATACTCTAATTTTTCGAGAAGTTCAGAGTAGCAGAAGAATCAAGTTATAGAGGAACAAAACAGTTCAAGGTGAAAGGGCAATGTACATTTTCAACAACAACAATGAGCTGAGTAGTTCAAAACACAACAAAACTTTATAATCGAAGAACTTATTATAAAGTCAAAGATTTCAAGGACTCAAGATACTTGCATATACAGGAATCAAAATATTCCGTAATAGAATTTGAAAATAGAGTTAGGAATCTTGCCTGGTGTCCATGATGCATATCCATGATCCCACTTGTAATCCAGAAGCTCTATCAATAGATATAAGAACTTTGATTAGTCTCTCTACTTGAGTTAACTAATTAACTATACTAATCATAACCAGTTTTTATTAAGTACTAACATTTGCTTTACGATTATTAAACCTCATGATTTTGATAAGCTAGGACTTCGATACTAATCCAGAAACCTATATCGAGTCCAATTATGATCATTACAACCCGTACTTCAACGTTTTATTAGCTCTTATTTTGCCCGAAATTTCTCCTCCTCGGGCCTACTTTAGGTATTCGTGAAACTATCTTGTCAATGATTTTTTATCAATTTCTCTACACCAACATGTAGTCATGATATTCCTCAACAACTTTCGTTACTTGACCGACTCGAGAAAAGCCCTCTAACTTGCTCGAATTCGACTCCCAAAATAGTTGTTTAACATTTTTTCTTATATTCATTTCACTCAACACCCTATTTTCTAGCATTTTTAATAAATTGGAAATTAATCCATTTGACATGAATATTTCTCTGAGATCATCTTTGTACAACCAACAACATGACATAAAAATTTCAATTCGAACTAAGGTTGTTAGCTAGGTGAAACAATTCTCCAAAATTCAATATTTAACCAATTCGTAGGTTATGAACAACCTTTACTAAAATAGCTATATCTCCTAGATCGTTAATCCAATCGACTCACCGTTTGAGGCTACGCAAACTAGACTCAGATTAAAACATAGACCCAACAAATACTTAGTCCAGAAATAGTGTTAAGTCATCCGAACAATTCATCCAAAACTGTGGCTCCAGAATTACCATTTCTGTGATTTATGGTTACATGACTTGCACTCTACCAATTTTAATAAATCAGATTTTACTCCTTTTAATCCAATTTTTCTTCCCAGGTAATCTCAGATTTCCTAGTATTTAAAATAAAAGTTTCAAGATTTATGGAATCCCCTAACTAGGGTGATCACAGCTTCAAAGTTCAAGGAAAATAGGATTTTCATTTTCTGCGCTACCGTTACTAAATCGACCATAACTTTTGGCTCGTAACTCCGAATGACGCAAAATTAGCGCGTAAATGATCTAGAGACTATCTACTATCTAACCATATCAGCCATAAGCCAAGAACAGTGAACAAATCTTCCCAGAAATTTCTGGACAGTTTCAGCAGAAAGCTCACGAAAAAAATGGCATGGTTACGTTTGTGTTCTCATCGTTTTCCATTTTTATTCTACTTCAATTCAACCAACAAGCAATCTCAAACTCCTCATTCAACATCAACAATCAACATACTACGACTTTAAGCCAAAAAACTCAGTCCACATTATTATTTATAATTCAACATCAAATAGACAATTCTTGTGTTTCTAGGATCAACTAATTAGCTCAATCTATACTACCCATAACTTATACATCGCATAACAATCATCTAACAAGCCATAGGAATCCAAGAATCAAGAAACAAAATTTTCAATTTTCGAAATCACTATTCATGTTCTTGAGGGTTTTGATCATTGCAAGAGATTGAATGGATGGAATGATGTAGGATTCAAGACAAAGCAAGAGGAGGGTTATACATTCGATTTAAGCTATCATCCTCAACAATCCATGAAGATTTGAAGGAGTCTTGCTTCTACAAAAAAAACGCAGCAGCTGAGCAAGAGAAATGGGGAGAAAAATAGCTTGCTTTTCTTGTATTTTCATGGAAGAAAGATGGTGGAGATTCATGGTAATGAACCTATAATGGTTGAGCAATGATTTAAGCTCATGAAATGAAGAATCCAAGTTGTAGCATGAAGTCTTCTCTCCCCTTTTTATTTTCTTCCGAAGCTCTCGATGAAGAAGAGGAAAAAAAATGAAAAAGTGATATATGTGGTGTGTGGTGGAAGCTTGCTATTTAATAATGTTCGTGCGGTAGTCGCGTAATTTTCCGACGACATTTTAATCTCTCGTTCTCGTACTTTATTCATCCGACAAATTTCAATTTTAAAATATCAAATTCTCATTTTACAATTCTCTTATGAATTATTATTATTAAATTTAATACCCTTTAATTGTTTCAAGAATTTATGAAATAATTCTCCGGATAAACACTATTCACTTACACCGTCTCTCAAATTTTGTTACGACTTTCATCCGGATTCCAAATTTATTTTGTTAGACTAAAAAGAATTATTAGTCCTATATTTATTACGTATGTTACCATAACACCGATACGCATATTTTCGAATATCCCGTATCTTAATAATACGGCCCCATATCTCAAGTATTTTCTGATAAAAAAATAAATCCATAAAATTGTTTATTTATAAAATGAAAAATTTTATCCAAAAATTCTTAATAATATCAAGTGTCAAAAATATGGGTTATTACACTCAACCTCAGTTTCCAAATCAGCAATAGACTCTGATTCTCTCCTTTTATGGACCTTAAGCTTTTTAGGCTTCTGTTTGTGTTACTTTTCGGAGTCTGGCACCCCTAGTGCTTTGAGAACTTCATTAGTCCTACATTCTATGAGCCCTACATCTTGAGTTTGTAATGAAGAGTTGTAGAGATAACTATAAAGATTGGTGAATGCATCATGTGTAGACAAATGTAGCTCCACCTCCATTTTCTTCCTTAGGTTCTCATAAGTTGAAATGAGATCCAAGACTTGTTGCTTTGTATTGTAGAGTGAAGGTTCTTCTAGTGATTCTACCAAAGGATGTAGGAATAGCAGTACCTCATTAGTTAGAGTAATGATTTTATCAATGAGACATGAGGCTACATCCAATGGCATTCCTTCCCAAAATGTGTCATAATCAGAGTCTGAAGGCAGTCTAGACTCTGACTCAACTTTAGACTCTGACTCAACTTTAGACTCTAGTTAAGGAATTTTCTTGATTTCAGAGTCTAGCTCTGCAGGAGTCTTGGGAGCATCGGGAGCCTGCAAAATAGGGTTAGTAGCAATTGTAAGCTTGTGTGTGTGCAGAATAAGCCTTCATCAACCTCTTGTACTTCTGAGAAAAAGATTTCTTAGGAGACTCAATTTGAGAATCCTGAGGTGCATCCCTAGGTTTATTAGAGTCTATAACCTTTTGAGAGTCTACAGACTCGGCTTGAAGGTTAGAATCAAGTGTATCATGACTATCTTTAAGCAAAGAGAGTCCTTCAACAACTTGTTTCTCCAAGGGGTTGAGCTTCTCATCACTTTTCTCATCTATTAGCCTTGTTTGAACCAGTCTCCTCCTCTTTACAACTGGGGCCTGTTGAGAGACACCAGAGGTTGGTTTCTTTTTATATTTTGGTTTTGGAGATTGTTTAGTTGAAGATGA
Source organism: Oenanthe javanica (assembly GCA_008931105.1). Taxonomy (NCBI): domain Eukaryota; kingdom Viridiplantae; phylum Streptophyta; class Magnoliopsida; order Apiales; family Apiaceae; genus Oenanthe; species Oenanthe javanica. Next base: position 42,432 of record QRFB01003046.1, on the reverse strand, counting down.
TTTGGTTACTTGGGTAGGTGCATGGGGACTCTCCATAACTTTTTCTTGCACCATTTCACCACCAAAAAATGAAGCATTGTTGAGAGAAGGTTTGTAGTTAGAGACTTTTACCTGCATTACCTGTGGATAAGACATGAAAGGTAGACTCTTCTTTTTGTCATCAATTCTCTTAATATTAGAGAGTATCCTTCCTTGCTGCTTGTATGCCTGCACACAACAATCATCTGCCAACCTAGTTGACATGTCAGAGATGAAGTGATTTAGGAGAATCATAAGAAATCTATGATTGTAGACTTTCTTCCTCCCCTCTTGCACATTGTTTAATTTAGCTCCGATTTGAGTGAGCAACATATCACCAATGTTGATCACCTTATCAAACAAGAGACTATGACTAATTTGATAAGTAATAGCAGTAATAACATCAAAACCACTACATTTATCAGTAAAACAGTTAGCAAGTTGATCATAGAAAAATGACCATTCTTTTCAGAGATAAGGCCTAGTTAACTTACTCATATTTTCCAAACTAGCAGAATAACCTAGTGATTTAAACATGCTCTTTATTTCAGAATCAGACACATTTTCATCAAATGGTTCTTTAAAAGGCAACTTCAACACAGAGTTAAGCACATCAGCAGTTAGATCAAAGTAGTGGAGCCAAAGGTGAACATAATTTTACCTAGTTGATCTTGAGAAGGATCAACTACCTTAGCTGAACTCCATGCTTGAGAAACAACATCCATGTGAATAATAGGAGATGCTTTGAGAATGTAACTGAGTTCTTTCTACTCCAAGAAGTCCATCATAGGGTAGTAGTTGACATCTGCTCCTAGGGCTACCACATGATTAATGGTCATGAACTCAAAATATCCAAAAGTGAATACAATTGCTTTGGGTCCCCTTATGATAGTTGATATATCAACTATTGAAATTATTAAGTTGAGAGTGATGAAATTTGCAATAACAAATCATAGTTGAGAGGCTGTAGAAAATAATTGCAATAAACTAGTGACATAATTGTATGAAAATTTTCTATTTTGTTTGAGTTGCATATAATACACAAGAGTCTACAGCCTGTCTCCAGTCAAAAGTAACTGTTACCGCCTATTTCAAGTCATTTAAATAGTTTAAACGTAATCAGGGTCTGCAGGCATGAATTTTAACCATTTCAGAATCTAGGCGCTATTTTTCTCAGAGTCTACAGACTCTCAGAGTCTACAGACTCTCAGAGTCTACAGACTCTCAGAGTCTACCGACTCTCATAGTCTACATGCTCATCAGAGTCTAGAAGTTAGACTCGACAAAGTTTAGAAGTTAGACTATGTCAAGATACAATACCTCAAACATTTTGCAATAACAAATCATAGTTTATTAAATCAGGAACTATAAGTAAAGTACATACCTTGCTTATTTTATGATTGATCACTTACATGTTTAACATACCTAATTTACCTACCAGTCTGAGAAAGATAGACTCATCAAGTAGTTTGGTTCAAATGTCTGCAATCTGTCTGTCGGTTGGAACATAGTGAAGTTCAAAAGTACCATTTTCAACATGTTCTCTAATAAAATGATACCTAATATCAATGTGCTTTGTTCTGGAATGTTGGACTGGATTCTGNCCTGACATCAATGTGCTTTGTTCTGGAGTGTTGGACTGGATTCTCTGCAATTTTAATAGCACTAGTATTATCACAATACATAGGAATATTTGAGAATGTTAGTCCATAATCAAGTAACTGATTTCTCATCCACAAAATTTGAGCACAACAACTTCCAGCTACTATATATTCAGCCTCAGCTGTTGAGGTTGATATATTTGTTGTTTCTTGCTAAACCAAGAAATTAATCCGTTGCCAAGAAATTGGCATTGACATGTTGTGCTTTTTATGTCCACTTTGCATCTTGCATAGTCATAGTGTGAATACCCAATTAGTGAAAAATCAGACTCTCTAGGATATCAAAGTCCCAGAGTCTGTGCACCCTTGAGATATCAAAAAATTCTTTTCACAACTATTAAATGAGATTCTCTAGGGTTAGCTTGAAATCTAGCTCATAGGNACTCTCTAGGATACCAAAGTCCAAGAGTTTGTGCCCCCTTGAGATATCTAAAAATTCTTTTCACAGCTATTAAGTGTGATTCTCTAGGGTCAGCTTGAAATCTAGCACATAGGCATGTTGCAAACATTATATCTGGTCTAATAGTAGTTAAATATAACAATGAGCCAATCATACCTCTATAGCTAGTGTTGTCAACTTTCTTACACTTTGAATCAGAGTCTAGCTTAGTGGCTGTTGACATGAGAGTTTTGGCAGTGGCACTGTGTTTCATATCAAACTTCTTTAATAGTTCTTTCACATAATTTGANACTTTGTTTGATTGATGAAAATTCCATCATCATTCTGTTTGACTTGAAGCCCCAAAAAGAAGTTTAATTCTCCCATCATGCTCATTTCATAATTTGTCTGCATTAATTTGCTAAACTTTTCACATAGTTTTTCATTAGTAGAGCCAAATATAATATCATTAACATAAATTTGGGCAAGTAAAATATCACCTTTATTTTTTCTAATAAAGAGAGTTTTGTCAATGGTACCTCTAATTAATCCATTTTTAAGAAATTTTTTTGATAGAGTTTCATACCATGCTCTAGGTGCTTGCTTCAATCCATATAGTGCCCTGTCTAATCTGTAAACATGATTAGGAAATCTTGGATCAACAAATCTTGATGGTTGCTCCACATAGACTTCTTCTTCCAATTTTCCATTTAAGAAGACACTAATAACATCCATTTGATAAACCTTGAATTTGGAATGGTCAGCAAATACATGAAACATTATGATAGCTTCCAATCTTACTACTAGTGAAAAAGTTTCATCATAGTCACTTCCTTCCTCCTGAGAGTATCATTTTACAATTAGCCTTGCTTTGTTTCAAATCACAGTTCCATTTTTATCAAGTTTATTTCTGAACACCCATTTTACGCCAACAATTAATCTATTTCTAGGTCTTGGTACAAGTTTCCACACTTTATTTCTCTCAAATTCATTTAATTCCTCTTGCATTACAATAATCCAATCAGGGTCTTGCAAGGCTTCCTCAATTTTTTTGGGTTCATTCTTTGAAAGAAAACAACTATAAAGACATTCATTTTGAGTGGGTGTTCTAGTTTATACATCACTCTCAGGATTACCAATTATCAAATTAGGATTATGACCCCTTACCCATTTTCTAGCTGGTGGAAGATTGATCCTTGAACTTGAAGCCCCCCCTAAATCATTGGCATTTCCTGTGTGTGAGTGAAATTTAAATGAAGAGGCTCCCCCTGAATTGTTTTCCTCTAAGAAGTATTCAGAGTTGCATAACCCATACCCTGATGAGTTAGACTCTGAAAAACTTGATTCAATCTATCTAGACTCTATCCGGGTATACTCTGAACTATTAGACTCTGAATTGCTTGGAGTTGAATTTTCTGGCTCCCCATTAGTTTTTGAAGGTTCCTATGTTATTTCAGGCATTGTCTGAGGTTCTTCATCCTCATCATCTTCATCTATCTCAAAACTTTTCAAATTTTCAAATTCTAGTGTTGTAGACTCTAATTTATCCTGCAATCTTGTAATCNTGCAATCCTGTAAACTTTTTGTCATCAAATGCAATATGAATAGATTCCATAATAATTCTGGTTCTGAGATTAAACACTCTGAATGCTTTTGTGTTTGATGCATATCCAAGAAAAATTACTTCATCAGTCTTAGCTTCAAATTTGCTTAGATTTTCATAATGTACTTTTAGTACAAAGCACATGCATCCAAAATATGAGAAAGTGTTTCACACTTGGCTTCTTGTTCTTTACCATCTCATATGGAGTCTTTCCATGCATATTAATCAATGTACAGTTTTGAGTAAAACATGTTGTATTGACTGCCTCAGCCCAAAAATATACTAGTAGCTTAGACTCTGTCAACATTGTTCTAGCAGCTTCTATGAGTGTTCTACTCTTTCTCTCCACAACTCCATTTTGTTGAGGTGTTCCTGGTGTAAAAAATTATTGAGTAATTCCCTTTGATGCACAATATTCCTCCATGATTGAATTCTTGAATTCAGTAACATTGTCACTCCTTAGAACCATAACTGTCTTCTTTGATTTTGTTTCTAGAAAAGTGATATGGTCTTTTATGTGTTGTGGAGCTTCATTTTTTGAATGTAGAAAGAAAACCCATGTGATTCTTGTAAAATCATCTACAACGATAAGATTATATTTCTTTTTGTTAATTGATATCACATTTACTAGACCAAATAAATAAAGTGTAATAAATAAAAAGGTTCATAAATGATGTTTATTGTCTTGCTCTTGAAGGTTGTTTTCTTTTTCTTTCCAAGTTGACATGCTTCACAAAGTCCATCTTGCACAAAATCAACATGTGGTAGTTCTCTCACAAGACTCTGTTTGACCAACTTGTTGAGTGTTTTGAAGTTGATGTGTGACAGTTTCTTATGTTATTTCCAGCTTTCTTCAGTTGAGGCTTTGCTATATAGACATGTAACTTCAATGTGAATGCAATTCTCCAAGTTGGCTTCATATATGTTCACATGCATGTGTCCTTTGAAAAAAATGCATGTTTCTTTGTGAGTCACAAGACACTATTTGTTATCAAAGCCAGTATGGTAACCTTTATCTCCAAGTTGACTTATGATAATTAAGTTGTGTTTTAATCCATCAACTAGAGCTACTTCATCAATGATGATATTTTCAAGTACAATCTTGTCATATCCCAGTGTTTGTCCTTTGTTTCCATATCCGAAAGGATACTTCTGGGTCATCCATCTCCACAAAGTCTGTAAGTAGGGATTTCTTTCCAGTCATTTGTCCTGAGCATCCCCTGTCCATGATTAGAGTTACTTTCTTTACCCTGGTTCCCTGCATACATAAATCAACTAGTTAGATGTTTTGGAGTCCCAAACAGTTTTGGATCCTTTAATACTAACTTTTGATGAAACAGTCTTAGTATTTTTCACTTTTCTTTTACCTGTCTCCTTTATTACATTAGACTCTGGTTGAGTCTTGACAATGTCATACAATCTTTTGTCAATTGAAGATTTTAGCTCAAAAAAATTGTAATACAAATTATGATAGTCTCTACACATATAGATACAATGAAATATGCTACCAAAGTGATAACAATGCTTCTGTGGACTGTAGTGACTTTTCAGAGTCTATGAAGGAATAGACTCTGATTTCTTCTCAATTTTTGTTTTACAGTCTAGAGCTAAATGGTTGTGGTTGCCACATCTGTAATACTTCTTTCTAGGAGCACTAGGATCCTTTTGGTAGTTATTTGCCTTATTAATACCTTCCTTACTATTTCTATTTCTCCTAGTTTTGGTAGACTCTGATAAGTTCTCTAGCTTTTCATTTAACTTAGACTTACACAGGTACCCAATGTTAATATTTTTCTTAGATTTCTTTGCTCCTGATTCATCTGTCTTTTTATTATCCACAAGGGGATTATTAACAAATGAGTTTGTGGTTTCTTTAGGTAAATCAATCTTTAATTCAGAAGTCACAAACTTAACAGAAATAAAGGTACTTTTGTCCTTAGTATTATTAATTTGGCTAGCTTCTTTATTGTTATTATTCTCAATAATAGGTTTTTTGTCTTGACTCTTGTCATTGCCTAGACCAGCAGTATGACACACATTTTGGTTGTTGAGAATTTCCTGAACTTTTCTACCAGAGTCTGTCCATGCTCTAAACTAAAGCCTTTCTTCCTCTAGTTCTTTCTTAATAAAGTCATAGGCCTTCAAGACTTTAGTGTAATTATGCCTATATTTCTTAGAATCCTTTTTGTATTGTTCCATTAATGTTAACTCATACTCTAAATGGTTATTCCTGCTATTCAAGGTTAATTTTTCTTCTCTTAACCTATCACTTTCATTAGTGAGAGACCAACAGTTTATCATTATATTCTTAATCTCACTTTGCACAATTTTTATACCATTAGAGTCTAAATTAAGTAAGGATTAAAGAGTTAAGATTGATACATGAGTCTTGGGAAATGAAGGTCCTTTGAGAGATTCTGATTTTCTAGAGGAGGTAGCCATCAATGATAGATTTTCATAATAAATTTCATCCTCTGAGCTTGAATCTGCCAAATCCTTTCCTGTTGAGAGTAATGCTTTCCCTTTGCTTTAACTTTTTAATTTTCTGCATTCACTAGCAAAGTGCCGCAATATTCCACAAGTGAAACACTTGACCACCTTTTCTTTGTCAAGCTTTATTATAATGCTCTTGCTCTTTTCAACCTTTTCATATTCCTTCTTGAATGATGGTCTCTTGCTAAATTTACCAGTTCTTTTATTAAATTTCATTATTTTGAAATTCTTATCAAACATAGCCATCATTTGACTTAGATCAATTTCTTTAACTGAATCAGAGTCTGTGTCAATAGACTCTGACTCCACAACAGTTTTACCTTTCTTCCTTGAATCCTTGATTTTTGCTTCTAGAGGTTCTTCTTGTTGTTCTTTCTCAGACTCTATTAAGAGCGCCACAGATTTCTTATTCTTTTTCTCTTACATCTCTAAATCATATGTTTTGAGTCTTCCATAAAATTCTTCTAGAGTTAATTCATCCAAATCTCTAGCTTCCCTTATGGTTGTAGTTTTGTTGTCCCACTCTTCAGGAAGTGCTCTCAGAAACTTGGTGTTTGTATCTTCAGAATCATAAACCTTACCAAGTATGGACATCTCATTCAGGAGTTTTGTAAACGTATCATACATCTCAGTAATAAATTCCCCAGATTTTGCCTCAAAGTACTCATACTCGTGTATTAACAGGGATCTAACATTCTTCTTGACATCTTTAGTCCCTTCACAGTGCATTTTAAGTTTTGTACACATCTCCTTAGCAGTTTTGCATGATATAACACAGTTTTTAAGAACATAATCTAAACTGTTAAAGAGAATGTTTTTGACTTTGGCCTCCTTAAGGACATTCTCATTGTCCTCCTTTGTCCACTCAGCCTTTAGTTTTTCAACAAAGTGTTCTTCAACTATTTTTCCATCTTCAGTGGTTGAAACAAGCCTTGATGGCACATAGGGTCCTTTACGAATCTTGTCAAGATAGTCAGGGTCTGTAGCTTCTAGATGGTGCAACATCTAAACTTTCCAATAGAAATACTCCTTTCTTTTAAGCATAAAAATCCTAGAATTGCCATCTTTGTTTCCAAACATCTTTGATCGATTTTAAACGTTAGGCTCTGATACCATTTATTTTCCCAATTACACAAGTAGAAGGAAATGTTGAATACTTGTGTGCTTTTTCTGCCTAATTAAAATCAACTTAATATGAATTAAAGATTTAACTTAAGAACAAAGATCAAACACAAAGATGTGAATGAATACTATTTGTATTATTGATATGTAAATACAAACCTTCCTAAGGTAACACAAACCCTAGCAGCTTCTTTGTGTTTTCACAGCAACTCTCTCTATCTCTGTGCTCTCACAAAACTTTGACAATTTTCTCGACAATTACAATTAGGTTACATAGAGTGTTTATATAGAGAGCTATCTATCAACTAAAAATAGAAAATCAAATTACAATAGGAATAGAATTCCTATTTATTAGTTGACAGTTTCCTTCTGTAATTCTCCTTCCTTCCTTCCCATAACATATCTGCAATATATTTGTCTTTATCTTCGAAGACTTCTCTATTCTGTGATCATCTTCCAAATTCAGCTTTGACTGTATAGACTCTGAAATTTTCAGACTCTGCCAGACTATAGACACTGATAGACTATAGACTCTATTCATTTGTAGACTCTGGCGGATTGTAGACTCCGATAGTCTATGGACTCTGATCACCTTCCAGATTCTGATCTTCATCTAGACTCCGGTTTCACTTATTGCAGAAAATCTTCTAAGTACAAGTATGTTGACTATATAGACTCTGATTATAAAATTTTAGAGACTAAAAAGACTTATTACAAATAAACTATGCTAAACTCTGTTCTAGAATTTTGTACATTATCATATGAATATATTCCTAACGATTAATATATATATATATATATATATATATATATATATATATATATATTATCGACTAAACATAGGTATGCAGAATTTTTATAAGTGATAAATGAAAACATGGAAATTGGAAAAAGGTTAAAGGGAAATCATAAAAGGATTTTTTTTGGAAAGAAAAATAAATTTGAATTAAGTTTTTAAACTAAAATTTGAATAAAAAAACAGGAAAAGAAAAATTGGAAATAAAAAATATTGAAAAAAATTTAAAATTTCGAATGAGAAAGGGGAAGCAAACAAAAAAGATCGAACAAAAATCCAACTGGTTCCACATGTTTCTTAAAAGGAAGCTGCATGCATACGAGGAAACAAATGGAATAAACGACAAAATTATACTTTTAATTATAAAATCAGCATTTTTGTCTCTCAAGGCAGCCAAAAATTAACTTTTTGGTCCCCAATTTGCAAGGCAATGATACCCTTTACATGCATTCTTTTATTACTTTTTGATGTAATGTCAAAAAGGAAAAGAGAAAATAGTGAAAATATGTGTGTTAATTAATGTATTTAACTAGAAGAGAAAAACATGATTTTTTAAATTTTATTCTCTTCTTCTTCAAAAACTCATGCATACACTAAGGGGAAGATTTAGGGGTATCCTATAAGCATTGTAACTCCTACACACACATTTTAAATTTTTATAATGTTTTGATAAACATCAAAAAGGGTGTTACAGATCAAAACGAGGTATCTTTGATACGTGACTATTGCTAGGGTTTGAGGGAGCTTCGAGCTTTAATGACTGCACTAACGTTTCGTGACTATCTCAGGTCCTCGTTAACTGCCTGCGTATCTCAATGAATGTGAGAATCAAGTCAATAAAACGTAGTTCTAATGTTGAGGGGTTAGGCCCTTTATATAGGCGCACGAAGGCCTTGGAGTCAGATTAGAATTAGGAGACTTGGAGGTCAAGTTTCCTAGTAATAGGGTTATCCAAACCTTATAGGAATGGGAGTCCTCATTGGACTCTTCCTATGTTCGAATTTCTAGATCCTTCTAGGATGAAGGACTCCAACAGGCTTATCGGGCCTTTACTGAGCCTTAACTAATTACAAAATTAATTAATAATAAGGGCTTATTGGGCCTATAGCTTTAACAGAGCTTGTGGGCTATACTTACAAACCCAGTTGATCCTAGACTTTATTTTCCTAGTTCGTTACAAGGGCCCAAGCCTTTGGATCATACCAGGCCTATTTAATGGAATAATAGTTGCTATATTTATTATCTCCCCAGGGCTATTTTTACCCATATCATTTGCCCCCCAACTTTTGGGAAAACTCCGTGAGTTTTCGTAAAAGTTTCACAAAGGGTTTCAATGCCTTATCAGGCTTTGACTCGTATTAGTCAATTTTATCTCATTTTTTGGGCTCAGGCCTTTTTATTTTTAATCCCTTTAAGGAATTAACATTAAATAAATTGGTCCCCAAAGAACTTTTATTCGTAGCTAACTGGTCAAATATTATTTCCGCATTTCTGACCCGAATCGACTAGGATTGAGGTCGATTTCCGACCTCAAAAGCCGTCGAGGTCGAATTGATGGCTCCAGGTCGAATTCGACCAGGATTGAGGTCGAACAGGATTCCAAAATGCCTTGAAGTCGAAACTCCGGGTTGAGGTCGATTTCGACTTTGATCGAAGTCGGTTTAAGGCTCCAAAATTCTTGGAGTCGAAAACGTTGCACCGAGGTCGATTTCGACTTCGTTTGAAGTCGAACTAGGCGTCAAATTCTCTTGAATTCGAAGACTTAGATTGAGGTCGACTTCGACTTCGATTGGAGTCGATTTAGACTTCAAAAACCCTTGGAGTCGAAATGTTTGACTGAGGTCGATTTCGACTAGGATTGAAGTCGATTTAGACTTCAAATATCCTTGAAGTCGAAATTTCTGGGGGCCTCTAGGCTTTGTAATTTTCGACTAGGATTGGAGTGAAATTAGACTCCAAAACACTTTGAAGTCGAAATTGTTGAGGGCCTCATGGCTTTGTAATTTTCGACTAGAATTAGAGTCGAATTAGACTCCAAAACACTTTGAAGTCGAAATAGTTGAGGGCCTCCTGGCTTTGTAATTTTCGACTAGGATTGGAGTCGAATTAGACTCCAAAACACTTTGAAGTCGAAATTGTTGAGGGCCTCATGGCTTTGTAATTTTCGACTAGAATTGGAGTCGAATTAGACTCCAAAACACTTTGAAGTCGAAATTGTTGAGGGCCTCATGGCTTTGTAATTTTCGACTAGAATTGAAGTCGAATTAGACTCAAAAACACTTTGAAGTTGAAATTGTTGAGGGCCTCATGGCTTTGTAATTTTCGACTAGAATTGGAGTCGAATTAGACTCCAAAACACTTTGAAGTCGAAATTATTTAGGGCCTCATGGCTTTGTGGGCTTCATTCAAAGTGGGCTGTACTTAGGCCCTTTATCGAAGAGTTTAACAAGTTTTTCAAAATGAATGGTCTTTAAGGAATTTGGACCATGGCTTATCATCAATTGATTTTTGGGCCTTTCATCTTTATTGGGCCTTGGACTCTCTTTGTCATAGGCCTTCGAGGCTTTTAACATTAAGAATCATGGGCTTTGCAGGCCCAAGTTCTGGATTCTTCTTGGTTCATGGGTGACATACATTTGGGCCTTGAATCATGGGCTTTTGAGCCCATTTACCGGCCATACCGGTTGCCTTACCCTTCAACGGTCGTGTGACCTAGAAACACCTGTAAAAAGGTGAATTTAAATGGTCGGGTGACTTGCCGGGGGTTGTATATATGAGTGGTGTGAGGGGTCTCATTTCTCACACCTCTCATTTCTCACTTCTCAAATTTCTTCTTTGTTGTATTTGAGCTCTCAAGATTCTAAGCAATTTTAGTCGTTAGTTCCCTCGAAGATATACATCAAGTCGAAAGTCAGATGGCAGATAAGAGAGCTTCGAGATTGGCAGCTATGAATGCGGGGTCGGCCAAGAGAGGTAAACCCCTAAACCGAATCCCCATTTTTTCAACTTACATGTCTTTGATAGATATGATTAACCAAAGGGGGGATGAGTATCCTAGCCAGTCTCACTTAGATTCGTATAGTCGTAGTAGTAAGTTTTTCGATAATGATGTAGTAGAGGAGTATAACAAACTCTATAATTTCCCCTAGATTTACCATTTCTCTGGTGGAGCCTGGTGACAGGACCTGCCATTGGAATGCTAGTCGTTTGTTTGTTTACGTAGATGCCCTATTAGTGGGTCTTAGGTTTCCTTTACATGAATTTATCCCCATTCTTTTAGCCGACGTCCAAATCAATCCCTGCCAAATTGTGCCTAATGGATGGAGGCTCATCCACTGTTTCATGGTTTTATGCTTAGAAAATAAAATAAAAATGACCGTCCCTCTCTTCCGCAAAATTTTTCAATTCAAAAACTCTTCGAGTCTTTCATTGGGTTGGGTTCAAATAGCGCACAGACCTAACAAACCCCACATCTTCGATACCTCTTCAATTCCTGACAACAACCTTCACTGGAAGGAGAACTTTGTTCAAGTGAAATGGGAAGGGGGAGATTAGGGGTCTCTCTTTAGAACCACATTTAGCAAGGTTTCAGATGGGAGTGTCGACTCCATCAAGCTCTCAGATGAAGAGCAGGCCGCTTATGTCAAGCTTACTCAGGCGGAAACCAAGCAAGTTGCTTGGGCTCTTCTTGATCAATATAGGTTGAAAGCTGTGGGCCTATCCAGGGCCTCGAACAAAGGTATATGTCTTACTTTGCCTTGTTTACCTTGTCAATTTAGCGTTTTTCTAACGTACTTGTGTTTTCTTTTCAGCTGCGGCGTTGATCAACGAGTGGACTATTCCACCCACGGAAGAAACAGGCCGGATGAAGCGGCTAAAACTGATGAATGACCCTTGGTAGGGGAAGGAACTTCCGGCCTTCTTACAGCCACATTCCAGGCCAAGCGAGGCTGAGGGCAGCGAGCCTGCCAAAGCGCCCAAATCTCAAGTGTACAAACCGGGTTGGGGCTTCAGGAAGCCGGACACCATCGTCGGCTGCACAGATCATGCAAGGGATTGGTCCCTTCATTCCCTTACCCCATGTGATTACAAGGACATTATTTTGGGAAGCGATGAGGAGGGCATCAAAGCCTTGGGTGCACAAGCTTTGGCATCAGTAAGTTTCTTTACTTGCTTAACTCGCATTTCACAGTGCTTCCGTTTATGTTTTTGATTTTTATATGTTCTAACTGGTTTTGTTGCTTTTCAGGCTAATGCCTATTTTCAGGCCTCTTTGCACCAAGCAGAAGCATGGAAGACCCTGACGGGGAAGCATAAAAAGAAGCTGACCGCAGCCCACGCCAAAATCAAGCATTTGGAGGAGAAGTTGGCCGAGAAGGAGGGGCTTCTAAAGCAGGCCCAGGTGGAGGTGGTTGAGCTGCGGGCAGACAGAAATGCCATTATTGATAAATATATGGCTTCAGACGAGTATCGAGAGTTGATCGAGGCTCACGATGACCTGGTCTTCCCAGCCAACTATACAATTGGGTGGAATAACGCCCTCAAGGAAGTGCTGGATAAGCATCCAGGTTTGTTTGACCCAAGGGTGGATCTTAAATACCCTCAATCAGCCGAAGCCTTGAAGCGATTGTTCGAGGAGCATGAGGAGGTTGAAACCGACGGGGAGGACAGCCCCGATGTTAGGACAGAAAGTGCTCGTGAGCCTTCCCTTACTCCTTCTCCAGTCCGAGTCACTCCAAAGAAGGCCGCTCCTGAGGCATCTGAAGAAGAGGAGGAGGAGGAGGCGCCGAAGTAGATAGACTGCTATTTTTGTATTTATGTTGGCCCCCGTGGCTTTGTAAAAACTTTTAGCCTTCGGGCTTTTATTTATATCTCTGTCTTTTTACTTTCCGCCTTTGTTTTTGCTTGTTTTTCATGTTTAACTTGAACATAAACAACCAATACTTTTTAGGCTATTAAAAGACTTGGTGAAAACGACTGTTGCTATATATAAAGACATCAGAAAACATTCCTCAAAAACTTATAAGTTCTCAAATGGAACCTAGTATTAAAAACATACCATGCCTCCAAGGCTAATAAATGTCATGCCTCCGAGGCTAATAAACTGATTACTTAAACGTTTTTGAAAATCAAAGTCAAAATTTAAAAATAATAATTTTTTAAGTTGGCTGCATTCCAGCTTCTGGGGACTTCGACCCCTTCAAGGGTTTGGATCTTGTACGCGCCTTGTCTTGTGACTTCCTTCACTTGGTATGGTCCTTCCCAATTCGGAACTAGTTTACCCTTGGGACCAACTCCAGATGCCTCGATCTTTCGGAGGACTAAGTCTCCTTCGCGGAAGAACCTTTCCTTAACTCTAAGGTTGTAGTAGAACGAAGCTTTCTTCTGGCTTTCCACGATCCTGGCATTGGCTTCATCACGCAGCTCATCTATTAAGTCAAGGGCCAGCTTCATGCTTTCCTTATTAGTGTCAACCTGAAACTCTTGTATCCTTGGTGACGTCTGAGCAACTTCGACGGGCACCACTGCCTCAGCCCCGTAGGCTAGTTGAAATGGAGTAGCTTCTGTTGATGTTCTGCAAGTAGTTCTATATGCCCATAAGATTGGGAGAAACTCATCAACCCAAGTCCCTTGGGAGCGTTCAATCCTTTTCTTGAGTCCATCTAGGATAATTCTGTTAGCAACTTCAGCTTTCCCATTTAACTGCGGATGAGCTACTGAAGTAAAGCGTAGTTCAATGTTATAATTCCCACAGTATTCCATGAAGTCCTTGCTGTTGAATTGAGTTCCGTTGTCCGTCACCAGGATTCGAGGTAGCCCATACCTGCATATGACGTTCTCCCAGAAGAACTGAGTTACGTTCTTAGTGTCAATTTTGGCCAAGGGCTTGGCTTCTATCCACTTAGTGAAGTAGTCGATGGCAACAATGAGGAACTTCCTTTGTGCACTGGCCATAGGAAACGGGCCTAGAATATCCATTCCCCACATGGCAAAGGGGAGCGGAGAGTTGATGGATGTCAGCATCTCAGGGGGCTGCCTAACAAGGGGTGCAAACCTTTGGCAGCGATCGCACTTCTTAACATATGCCTTGGCATCTTTAAGCATCTCAGGCCAATAAAATCCCAGTCTCATGACTTTGTGAGCAAGAGCTCTGCTTCCTAGGTGCTGACCACATACTCCTTCGTGAACTTCCCTTAGGGCAGCTTCAGCTTCATGGGGTCTCAAACACTTCAAGTAGGGTATCACATATGATTTCTTGTAGAGTATTCCTTCTATGAGGGCATACCTCAAGGCCCTTACTGATAACTTTCATGCCTCCATAGGGTTGGTAGGTGTTTCCCCCGTTTCCAAGTAGAGCTTGATGGGATCCATCCACCATGCTCTCAGCCCAATCGGGGCTACTAGTCTAGCATTAATGCTCGGGGTCTTCAAGGCTTGGAAGTAAACATTGCTAGAGTAATTCTCATTCTCTGATGATGCAAATTTAGACAAGGCATCAGCCTTCATATTCTCCTCTCTTGGGATGTACTCAAAGTGACATTCTTCAAACTGTGTGGCTTGAGCTTTAACAATTCTCAAGTATCTCATCATAGTCTCTTCTCGGGTTTCAAACTCCCCATTTACTTGAGACATTACCAACCTTGAGTCACCACATACTTTCACGTTCTTTACCCCCAGGGTTCTGGCCAGACCAAGCCCAGCTATCAGAGCTTCGTATTCTGCCTCGTTGATTGTTGTCGGGAAATCCAACTTAATTGCATACTCGATAATGAAGCCATCCGGGCTTTACAAAACTAGGCCAACTCTACTAGATTTTGTTTTTGAAGCTCCGTCAAAAAAGAGCACCCAGTATTCTTTGAGTTCTTCCTCTTTTTCCTTCTTCTCTTCACTCTCTTTATCCTCTTCTTGCCCCCCGACTTCTTGGTTTGGAATGGTGCATTCAACCACGAAGTCAGCTAGAGCCTGAGCTTTGATGGCCGTTCTCGGCTTGTATTTGATTTCGAACTCTCCAAGTTCAACAGCCCATTTGATTAACCTCCCACTGGACTTGGGGCTATGCAATATGTTTCTCAGGGGTTGGTCTGTCAAGACTTCAATAACTTACGCCTGAAAGTACGGGCGTAACTTCCTCGAAGCCATTATTAATGCTAATGCAAACTTTTCAATCTTTGAATAGTTCAGTTCTGCACCATGCAGAATCTTGCTAACGTAATAGATGGGCTTCTGAACCTTAGCTTCCTCTTTCACAAGTACTGCACTCAGGGCTGAGTTTGAGACAGCCAGATACATGAATAGCACCTCTCCTGGTTTTGGTTTGGCAAGCAAGGGCGGCTCAGCCATGTACTTCTTTAGTTCTTCAAATGCTGCTTGGCTCTCCTCATTCCATTCAAAGTTCTTGACCTTCTTGAGGGCCTTGAAGAACGGTAGACACTTCTCTCCAGATTTGGATATGAAACGCCCCAGGGCTGCTATCCTTCCAGTGAGCTTTTGGACCTCCTTAACAGTCTTGGGGGGCTCCATGTCCAAGATTGCTTGAATTTTATCGGGATTGGCCTCAATGCCTCTTTTGGAGACCATCAGGCCTAGAAATTTTCCAGACCCTACACCAAAGGCACACTTGGCCGGGTTCAACATCATTTTGTCGGTTCTCAGAATTTCAAATGCCTCACTCAGGTGCGTAAGATGATCGGCCTTGTCTAAGCTTTTGACTAACATGTCATCTACGTAGACCTCCATGGTCTTACCAGTGAGATGTTTGAAGATCTTATTCACAAGCCTTTGATACGTGGCTCCTGCATTCTTAAGTCCAAAAGCCATAACCAGATAACAAAAAACACCAAAGTCAGTGATGAATGATACCTTAGGAATGTCATCGGGGTGCATTTTAATTTAGTTGTAGCCACTGAAACCATCCATGAAGCTAAGCATCTCGTGCCCAGCTATGGCATCTATTAACGTGTCTATCCTTGGTAACGGGAAACAGTCCTTGGGACATGCATCATTCAAGTCAGTGAAGTCCAAACACATTCTCCACTTCCAATTGCTCTTTTTAACCATCACAGGGTTGGCCAGCCATTCAGGAAATTGGATTTTTTCAATAAATCCGACTTCTAGCAATTTTTTTACTTCCTGCTTAATGGCCTCCTGTCTTTCAGGGGCAAAACTTCTTTTCTTCTGTTTGACCGCTGTCCTTCCAGGATTTACATTCAACTGATGTGTTATAAG
>QRFB01003046.1:0-26086 GCA_008931105.1 Oenanthe javanica | reverse complement strand
TTTTTAACCATCACAGGGTTGGCCAGCCATTCAGGAAATTGAATTTCTTCAATAAATCCAGCTTCTAGCAATTTTTCCACCTCCTGCTTAATGGCCTCCTGTCTTTCAGGGGCAAAACTTCTTTTCTTTTGTTTGACCGCTGTCCTTCCAGGATTTACATTCAACTGATGTGTTATAAGCTCGGGGTCGATTCCTGGCATGTCAGCTGTTGTCCAAGCGAAAACGTCCCTGTTATTTTGCAGGAACTGTATCAGCTGTTGTTTCAGGTCCTTGGGGAGTGAAGCCCCAACATATGTCACTCTCTCAGGATATGAAGGATCCAGGGGGATGGACTCCAAGTCCTCCGCAGGTTTCCCCCTACTCTCTTCGTGATCTCTGACATCCATATCTTCAATGGGGAGAACCTGCCCCCCAGTGCCATCAGGCTTCAAAGCAGCCACATAACAGCTTCTGGCCATCTTCTGATCTCCTCTTTCTTCCCCCACTCCATTCCTAGTCGGGAACTTGAGTTTCAAGTGGTATGTAGAAGCTATTGCTTTGAAGGCATACAACCCTGTCCTCCCAAGGATTGCATTATAGGTAGTGCTCGCCTTAATAACTAAGAAATTCAGCATTTGAGTGGACAGTCGAGGTTCTTTTCCCATAGTCATTGGCAGTTATATGATCCCCTCGATCCGAGATTCCACCCCATTAAAACTGTATATGGGCATGTTGGAGGGGGTCAGCTGCGAATCGTTGTATCCCATTTTCACATAAGCATCGTAAAACAGGATGTAAACAGATGAACCGTTGTCTACCAAGACTCTTTTCACAGGAGAATTCCCTATGGTGGGGGTGATTACTAAGGGATCATCGTGGGGGAACCTCACCCCTTCCAGGTCGAAGTCGTCAAAGGATAACGATACCTCCGTCCTTGCCCTCTTAGGAGGCTCTCCTACAATGCTCATTACCTCCCGGGCATACGCCTTCCTGGAGTTTCGGGAGTTGCCTGCTGCAGTTGGCCCTCCTGATATTACGTTAATCACAGGCCCTCTGGGCTGATTGTTTCTTTCCTTGGGGTCTGAGTCCCTTCGTTTGTCGTTCCTTCTATCGTCTCTAGCACCATCCTTGGTGTATTTTTCCAACTTCCCTCTTCTAATTAGAAATTCGATCTCGTCTTTCAACTGACGACAGTCATCAGTGTCGTGTCTCACATCCCTATGGAACCGGCAGTATGCGCTCTTATTTCTTTTTTCAGGATCGGTCCTCAGTGGCTTCGGCCATCGAAGATCTTTACCCTTCTCAATGTCCATTAGTATCTGGCTACGGGCGGTGTTTAGCCTTGCATACTCGGTGAACCTAGCGCCTCCTTTCTTCTTAGAGTCATTGGCGTCACCATTCTTCGCATACTTGGTATCAACAGTGTACTCGGTATCGCTGGATCGTTTTTTAGGATAGGCGTTCGAGGCCTGAAACCCTTGAGCTTTCCTCATACTTTCCTCAGCCTTGATATACTTTCCTGCTCTCTCTTGGAGTTCATTCATAGTTTCAGGGGCCCTCTTGGCTAGCGATCTCCTGAAATTTTCATTAGAAGTCCCTTGCTGCAAGGCTATCATAGCTACCTTCTGGTATAGATCAGGGACCTTCAAGGCTTCCTTTGTGAACCTATTCATGTAATCCCTCAAGGATTCGTTCTTCCCCTGGTGCATGTTCATTAGCGAAGCTGAGCTCTTTTCATGAGTCTTGCTGCTAATGAATTGACCAATGAAGGCCCTGCTCAGATCCTTGAATGACCCAACAGAGTTTGGTGGTAGACGACTGAACCACCGCTGAGCCATGCCACTCAGGGTTTGGGGAAACGCCCTACACTTGATGGCATCGTTTACAGGCTGCAGCAACAGTGCATTAGAGAACGTGAGAACATGATTTGAGGGATCTCCCGTTCCATCATAGGCCCTGATTGTTGGCATCTTAAACTTCCTTGATATCTTTTCATTCATAATATTCTCTGTGAAGGGGGGTGTGGGATCATCAGGATCTCCAAGCGGCAATAAGTCTTGGGGATCAGCCCTAACATGACTTGTCCTTATTTGCCTCGGGGGCTCATCCAAATCTATTACAGAGGTGTTTCTCATCAACTCTCCAGCACCCTCCACTCTGGGGCGCTGTCGCCTTGCCAATGCCTTCTCCAGGTCTTTCCTTAGTCGTTGAGCTTCGGCTTCATGAGCGCGTATTCTTTCCTGAAGGTTCAGGGAGTCATTACTTTGAGGCCCTCAGGGCTGGGTACTCTTCCCTCCAAGGGGCTCCTTACCGGGTCGCCTCCTTCGTGGGTTAACATCCTCGTCAGACGACTTCTTGTCATCAGTGGAGTAGGGTCTAGAGAAGTCCCGACTTCTTCGTTGTGGGATATAGGGGGGCAACAACCCTTGCTCATAAGGGGGCTCGTAGTTCCTTGGGAGCCCATAACGAGGGTCGGGTGTTATAGCAGACGAAACCTGCATAGTAGGAGGAGCAACAAAAGTTGTATGAAGGGGTGGAATTACCTGGAGTGGAGGAGCTGAAGCATGAATTGACACATCGGGGTTGGAAGGATGAACGACGATGCTAAGGGGTCCGGAACGCCGAGTGCTTGCTTCAGGGTCTTCAACGGAGGTGGTTGGAACAACAGTTCGTTGCTCCTGAGTTGTAATAGGAGGGACAGTGGTGTCGACAGCAGTGTCAGAAATCTCTCCTTCAAGGGTGCTTGCAGTACTTCGTGTTCTTGCCACGGTTGTTATTTGTTTCCCACAGACGGCGCCAAGTGTTACAGATCAAAAAACGAGGTATCTATGATACGTGACTATTATTAGGGTTTGAGGGAGTTTCAAGCTTTAATGACTGCACTAACGTTTCGTGACTATCCCAAGTCCTCGTTAACTGCCTACGTATCTCAATGAATGTGAGAATCAAGTCAATAAAACGTAGTTCTACTGTTGAGGGGTTAGGCCCTTTATATAGGCGCACGAAGGCCTTGGATTCAGATTAGAATTAGGAGACTTGGAGGTCAAGTTTCCTAGAGATAGGGTTATCCAAACCTTATAGGAATGAGAGTCCTCATTGGACTCTTCCTATGTTCGAATTTCTAGATCCTTCTAGGATGAAGGCCTCTAACAGGCTTATCGGGCCTTTACTGAGCCTTAACTAATTACAAAATTAATTAATAATAAGGGCTTATTGGGCCTATAGCTTTAACAGAGCTTGTGGGCTATACTTACAAACCCAGTTGATCCTAAACTTTATTTTCCTAGTTCGTTAGAAGGGCCCAAGCCTTTGGATCATACCAGGCCTATTTAATAGAATAATTGATGCTATATTTATTATCTCCCCAGGGCTAATTTTACCCATATCAAAGGGGAAGATTGAAAGAAAGTTGTTCTTTTCATATTTTCTAATCTTTTCAGGGTGTTAATGTTTGTCTAATATTATTAAATTTAAATAGATTTTAGGACGTAACTAAATCACTTAGTAACCTTCTATATAATTATTCGATTGATCTTTTAGAGAGTTCAATGTTAATTTCTACAAGTGGTTAGTTTCCTAAAACTTCTATTTCTATAGAGGAAAATTTTCAAAAAAGAAATGTTATATAATGATATTTTTAGAACATTATTGCTATACAGATAAAGCAGAGTAAAGATTTTTGGCATTTTAAAGCATAAATCTTTTTCCAGATAATATCGTTTATTGAGATTAGGTGTTTCCTAAAGGAACTATCAGAATGGAAAATCATCTATCTTAGTGAGAATATTATTTGAGTAATTTTTATTCTTGCCTAATATTTAAAATATAATTGTTCTCCCAGTGTTCCATTTTATCATTTATTCAGAGAAAAATATTTTAAATACACTTGTAACTTTCCACAAGCCCTCAACTATATTTTATATATGGGAATACTAGTAAACAATTTTATTCAAGTCAAAACCTCAGCTTAAAGACTGATTTATTTTGCCCAACGGCTATATGTATTTTATTTAGATTCGCGATATAACTTTATCATTTTTTGATCTAATAAAATACTTTCACTTGTTAGAATGACTTGAAACTTTTTATTGGTCATTAGAATAATTTAAAATAATATTAGAATTTTTCTCATAAGTTTTTGAGAAATTTTATTTTCGAGCTAGTTTGTCCGGTTAGTATTTTATTCATTTTTCAGGAAACTATTCCGAAAAATATTTTTACGGACAGAATATTATTTTTAATGTTCCCAAAAAATAAAGATATTATTTTCATATTTATTGTATTTATTAATGAATTTAGGTGTTACGTGCTTATTTATTTTGTTACGTATTTATTTGATTAATACGATACAATAAGCACTAGTTGACTTGGTTCAACTCCAAAATACTGTCCCCCCCAAAACACATCAGATTTTCCACGCAAGGAATTAAAACTCCCCTCCACCGATTCAAATTTTGGGAGCATTAATCTCAAACACTCATTCCAAGTCAATCTCCATCATTCATTCCCCTCAACTTTCCTTATAAATACAACCCCCACCCCCATATTTTCCTACACCAAGATAGCCAAAACACTTTTCACTTTTTAAAAGCTAGTATTATATTTAGAAGAAGTATTCTCTCCTCATTCTCTTAAGAAAATCTTTCTCTAGAATACTTCTCTCATATAACCCATTTTATTCCAAATTTCAAGTTCTTCAGCAAAAGGTTATAATTTCTAAACTAGCTTTTCATTTTTCGTTTCTCTTCTACAAGCTTAAACATCATAGATCTAGCCCATTAAAACTCGTTTGCCTTGAAAAGAGGAAGAAAAAATCATTTTCGATTTTTCCGATCAAATTCCAGTGAGTTTTTCTAGCGAACTCTAAATAGTGTTTTAGTTCATATTTGTGGTGTAACAAAGAGGAAACCTTCTTGGTTTCAAAGTCTTTAGATTTGCCCCAAGTTTTAAGCACATATCTTTTACAAAGATACTACTTTTCAAACCCATATATTTTTAACAAACCATTTTATTTAAGATATTTGTATATCTACAAGAAAGTTCAAAACTAAGCATTTTTAGCTTGATTCTCTCTTTCTAAGAAGGCTCCGTCAAGAATAATAGTAGCTTGAAATATTCGGCCCCTTTTGTATTGGAAAAATCCGGCCACTTTGATTTTTTCGGTCAAAACTCCGGTGAATTTTCCAGCAAGATTTTGGTAACTTTTTAGAAAACATAAAAGGTCTTCAACTATCCATCTCGTTTTCTTGAATATTCGACTATTTTGATAAGAGAAAAATATGACCTTCGTGATTTTTTCGATAGAAATTCCGGTGAATTATTCTGGCGAACTTGTAGTGAATTGTGGTAACCTTTGTCTATTAATTACTGAGAATCTCTTCAAAGACTTTTCATTCGATCCTTAACCGGCCAAGTGCTTCTACATTTTATGTCCGGCAATTAAACTGCCTAAAAAGGAAGTTTGAATTTAGACTTGCACTTTTTAGTATTTAGTTTAATATTCCTCTATATACTTTATTTCGGTGTTTGATCTTTTTCTTACACGAACACTTTTTAGTGGTTTGTGTAAAAATGTACTAAGTTTATATTCTAGATTTGAATTAAATTCAAATAATCTTTTTATTTATTGACTTTGAGTAACTATAATCTTGGCTTGAATTTTATCCGTGCATAATGGGTTCTATTTTGAACAAGTTCTAGATCAAAGCTTTACTAGCCTATTTAGTAACCTTCGAAGTCTCCAAAGTGCAAGTAATTAAGTTTAGCGTTTAGCTAACTAGTAAACGGAGCGGTTATTAAATAGTCACATTGTTTAGCACAAAAGTGTTAAGACTGACTCGGCTTTTTAATATATTCATATAGAATATATTGTAATATTTCGGTATTACTTATACTTAACGTATGAAGTTTCGTATAAATCGAGATATCCTTGACTCAAGAAGTTGTACTTCAGTAATTAAAAAATAATATATATATATATGTATATATATATATATATATATATATATATATATTAGGCCATTAAATTTATATTCGGCTTATATATTAATAATATAATTTACACAAGTTATATTCATATTTATTGCTTAATTGCTTTAAATATAACTTGTGTGAATTGTTACATTAATATTCTTACTTGTTAGACTTGTTAGAATATTATTGTTGTCCCATCGGCCTAGAACTGTAACATTCTAGACCAAAACTCTTTCTTTGTTTGCAAGGTGATTTTTGTAGATATTGTATTCTACACTTACATAAGGTGAAGTGACGTGAGGTGATCCTTGTTCTAAGACACAAGCCTTAGGTATTCTAACGAAGAGTTAGTTGCCTTTGCGCTGTGAGAAAAAGAAAAGACCCAAGACCCGATCTAAGATCGAAGACCGTAATTTGTTAGAAGTAAAAATACTGCACCAAGGGCTACAACGGCTTTGAGGAGATAACGAAGAGTTATTGTCCGAGACAAGCCTTGTAGGGTTTTGTACAATTATTTTGAGAAAGTAACGTGGAGTTACTGTTCAAGATAAATATTTGTATGTTATAAAGGTTTCCCCGCCTACGCTAAGGAGTGTGTTTAAGTAATAAAATCTCGAGACTAGGGAGGTGCTCATGGACTAGACTAAGAGGGCTTATATATTTAGTTAACAATATATAGTGGTCCTAACTGGGACAAAAATCCTTGAATGATATTCTCTTTCCCTTACTTTTTACTTTCCATACTTAAAAATTGGATTATTAAGGGTAACAATTTTTAAGAGGATTTTTTTTAAACGCTAGTAATATTTTTTAAAAAGGTAATTAAGTTATTCAACCCCCCTCTATCTTAATTACGTCATTACTACCCATTATTTGGGACCTATCAAATTAAACCCGAAAAAAGGATATTGACAATTAATTTAGGAGAGATTAGAATTAAAAGAAGCTCTCCTAATTTAAATAAAATTTATATATACAAGATAAAAGTAAACTATTAAGACTCGTGTATATATAAACCATAAACAAGACAACAACATATATGCTAAAAATTATCCAAGCAAATATATATATATATATATATATATATATATGTATATATGTAAGTGCCGAATAGTTACATATATATATAATAATAATATTTAACTAACTTACGACCCTTGTGTTCTACAGACAAAAACATTTCTTTTGAAATCAAGGGATACGAGTTTAGTTCGGGAACGAAGGTTGGTATTTATATCCTAAAATTAACCAAGCTAGTAAGATGATACAAACACTACTAAATTTGAACCAAGATGTGTGTGTGTGTATATATATATAGGGTTGGTATTTATATCCTAAAATTAACCAAGCTAGTAAGATGATACAAACACTACTAAATTTGAACCAAGATGTGTGTGTGTGTATATATATATAGGGTTGGTATTTATATCCTAAAATTAACCAAGCTAGTAAGATGATACAAACACTACTAAATTTGAACCAAGATGTGTGTGTGTGTGTATATAGGGTTAAGTTATATGAAAACTGCTTTTTTGTTGGAGACGTCGGAGACCATATATATACTACTTACAGAACATTGCAAAATATATTGTTCAGTAAAATTTGTTTTGCAAGCAGTATATATATGGTCTCCATATAAATTTTTCATATATATATATGTGTGTGTAATTAACTTATAACCCATGAGATCTAGGAATAAATCAAGAGAAAAACATAGAATCGAAGCCAAAACATACAAAAATAAGTCGTTGGAAAAAGTCTTCAGAAAATTGTCAGAATATGAACTTCTATTATAACTTTGGGGGAAACAAGATAAAACTAAGGGATGTTAAAATATGGTATTTGAGTAGCCAAAGGATACTTGTATGGTGGGTGTATTAATTGTGCAAGTAAACAGGTTTATAAGCTATAAAAGTGAAAGATCTTTGAAAGAACAAAGCTTGAAGCCCATAAACTCTTGAAGGTGAAAAGTTTATGGAGTAAAGAGAGTTTTTGGAGAGAAATTTTTAGCATATACTTGCCGGAAAATGGCTTGAATAATGGTGGGGGTGAGGCCTTATTTATAGCAAAAAATTAGGAATTTTAGATTTATTTAATTAGGAATCAAGGTTCCTTAAATTTAAATTGTTGTCTCCTCAACTGTACTTGAGGCCATGTGACTCTAGGAAAGTGTGCAAGCCTCATTAAAAAATTATTTAATAGCTAAAATACGGTAATGAAATGATACCTTATTAAATATGACATTTTTCACAACATGATCCATAAATTATGAAAATTTGAGAACCTTCTAGAAGTAATCCTAATAAGTTATGGTCAAAATCAGTTTCAATTTAGAGTTGACTTTATATGGCTTTTAAGCAACCGAATAATCAATTACGTTTCGATATACAGTGTAAAGAATAATGTAACGTAATATGTAATAGTGATAACGATAACTCAACTAAGAAAGGAAGACAGTCAAATAATACTAATTTGCAGCACAGGAATCCAGAAGGAGATGTAAACAAGAATCATACATACATCATTGCAGAGCATTCAAGATGAAAGGATTACTGAACGTCAGCGAGAGAAGTTCATTAATATGTCCAGGCCTCAGCAACAAATAAGAGTTCAGAAGATTTCTTATTAAGGACAGTGTAATGATTTAAGTATTATTGTTAAAGGGTTTCAGTGATCAGAAGCAATGCAATAGTCCAAGATTAATCAGCTGAAACAGAACAGAAGTCAAGGGAATTCAATTCAATGTTAGTCGTTTGTGAACTCGACCAGGGCATTAAGCGTTAGCACAACAAGAAAAGAATTATCTTGGTTAATCAGAAAAAATTCAGTTGATCAAGCTAGAAGAGTGAAAACCAAATGGTAAGTACTTCAAGAATTTAAGATACTAGTTAAGGCAAGTAATACTACATTTTGGTGTTCCAGTACACTTGAAACCATGGAGAGGCGCAACAAAATGTTTCCCTTGATGTGTAATAGAGTTAAAGGTGCAAAAAAAGTTATTAGGCATGTTTATGGCACTTATACAGAGTGTCAAGAGTATAGGCGCAAGAAACAAGTCACTTGGGCACAACATAAAGAACAAATGCAAGGAAACACTTAGAAAAGATATAGATTGTGTTTGGTGGCGCCTATACATAGAAGTAAGAATATAGGCGTAAATAACAATATCCGCAGGCGCAAGGAAACTTGTTGAAGGTTCTAAGTACTTTGGTGGCGCCTACACAAGGGGAATGGTGTACAGGCACAACAAAGGTGTAGAAGCACACCAAAAGATTAAAGGCGCAATAAAGGGATTTTGTGGCACCTACACACTGCAGTCACTCTTCAAGCGCAATAAAGGACTTGCATTGTTGGAAAATCAATTCATTTGATTTCTAAAAGTCTACACAAATATATATGAGTTTAATTCGAAAGAATCAGAGTGCATCTTCTTCAGAAAACTCAACAAACTTACGGGAGCTCCATTAAAGCCAAGCATTAAACACCCACCTGTATTTTTGTTGTAATATTGGTTGAACCCATATAATCTAATCATTTGATTAGAAGTGTAGTACTTTAGGGATTTAATAATATATCTTTATTTCCCCGAATCGTTGTGTTTCATTTACTACCATTTTTATATCTCAAGAGTACAAACACTTAATCCGCAATTATATGAAAATCTACTAACATCATATTCAACTCCCGCTTCTATGAGGATTTAGGACCTAACAATTGGTATCAGAGATTGTTGATTGAAGTTACAAATCAAGATCCAAAAATATTTTTATGAAAAAGTGCATTTTTAGATCTAGAAAATTTTATATTGAAATTTCTTTATTCATAAAGAAAATTCAATTTCGAATTTTTAAAGATTTTAAATCCACTAATTTTTTTAAAAAACTATCAATCATCAAGAATTCCAATTAAAATTTTATTTCATGAAATTTAATTTTTATTCAAATTAATTTTAATTTTTAAGAAATTAATTATTTCTTGAGATTTAAAATTCTTCGTAACCATAAGTACCCAAAAACTTAGTAGCATCAAAATCCCAGCTTGTGATATAAATGAATACATTTTATGGAAGAAGAAGATGTCCACTTTCATCAAATCAGCAAATTCTCAATAAATGGGAATTTTAGAAAATGGACCCTATGTTCCTCGAAAACTTACACCAGAATTAGTCTGAGATGACGGAGTATGGATTCCTCAAGTATTTACCCCAAAGGAGCCTTCAGAGTACACTGACACTGACAAAGAAAGAGTAGCATGGAATAATCATCTTTAATGTATCCTAATGGATTCACTGGATACTACAATGCTGAATCAAATGATAAATTGCACTAGTTCAAAAAAAATTAGGATATGATTGATCTGCTAATGGAAGGTACTACAGAAGTGAAGGAGAACATGATGGATATTCTTAAATCCCAGTATGAAGCTTTCAAGTCACTACTTAGAGAAAGTATCACTCAAGTCTTTGAGAGATATAATAAATTGTTGAATGACTTGTCACTGCATGGGAAGGCTTACTCACGTAGAAAGATCAACAGAAAATTTATGTTAACATTGTTAGCACATCTTGAACACAAAATCTCTTCCATCAGAGATAGAAGTGACATAAATGACATGTCAATTGAAATTCTATATGAAAATCTCAAAACTAATGAAATGGACCAAGAACAAAGACAGATCATTTATGGTTCAGAATTCTATATGGAAATCTCATGAAATGTGTAGCTATTTATTTGAGAAAAAGATGGTTTTGTTGTCTCTATACGCCGAAACAATAGTTGATTATCATTTATCGAAACTTGTCGACATTTGGACTAAATTTTTGACTCAAAATATATTCAAACATACTATTCCTAATTAGTAATGACCATGAAGTCCAATGAATATGTTAGTTGAATTAAAATATATTTTATCTAATTAGAAAGAACAATTAAGAGTTTTTGGGATAAAATCTATATTTTTATATAGGTAGGACTTTGTTGAAGTTAAACTGAACAAATATATTTAGAAAATATATTAAAAATATATTCCCCTAAAAAACGTATTCCCTTCAAAACCTTTAAAACAAATACTTTTTTTAAATTAATAATACATTTTTTATTTCGTAAAAACAGTGTTAAAAATATTGTATTTCTTCATCTTAAGTTTTTACCTCAAAATATAACATATATAAAATTGATTTGATTTTATCATTATTTTGATAAATCCTATATAATTATATGTTGAGAGATAATCATTTAGTTTTGTTTATAAAAATAGTTTGACTCAGTTTGACTTTATTATCTTTGAGTGACAATTCGAATATCCTAAGGAAAGATAACTATGTTAATTATTAATTTTCTAATCCTAATTTAATTTACACTTATCTTTAAAATAAAATAATCAAAACCTAATCAAAAAGATTATATCTCACATAATAAATATATTCTAAATAATTGAATAATAAAATACATGTATAAAATATAAAAAATATTAACGCGGATTATGTATTTATAAAAATATGTAAATATAATTATATATTAACATTTTATTATAAATTATTTTTTAATTTTGTGATAGTATCTTACCAATTTTGTTCATTTATTGTACAAAATATATACCTCCAACTTTAATATCAATAATTAAGTTATAAATAATATTATAGCTACCTAAAAAAATGATATTAAATTATTAAAATGAGTGGAATAAATCATTTATAAAATCATATTATAATATATGTGTAATAATATCTGAACAATATATCTTAATTTTTGAATTTTGCATATTCATAAAAATAAATTATATTAAAATTATTCAAATATTATGATTCAGATTTATCATATAACTTATTTAATATTTATATTAGTGATTCAGATTCTAAATCATTCAAAAATTTCAATAATTAAAAAAAAATGATTCAGATTTACGAACCAACCTTGAATTTATTAATATAGGATAGACCATAAATATTTTAACTCCTTGATTGTAAAGTGTTACACGAACCATCTGGGGCAGATAATGAAGGAAGTGATCAATGGATAAGCAAATTTCGATTAAAACACTGCGACATTTGCGTGGATGTTACATTTATTTATTACTCCCTTAATTCCACCCAATTGTTAAAAAAATAAAAATAAGTTATAAAATTATATTTTATATGCAGCGTGCCAAACTTTTTCTTCGAAACCTTAACAATTGGGTGGTAATGGGGGAGTATATATTTATGTAAGAAGCTTTACCATTGTGCCCAAACAAAGCTTTGTAATTTCTACATTTGGAATATACTATTATAAACTATATAGCATTACACATCATTGAAAATATAGCATGTACGTATTTGTGACAGAGACATCTGAATAGAAATGAAACCCAATGCGGAGGAAAATGATGAGGAGAAGAAGAAAGAAGTGATTAGATTAGAGAGGGAATCTGTAATTTCGGTACTCAAACCAAGGCTTATTATGACCTTGGCCAATCTCATTAGTATGTATATTTTCTCTCTTTGCAATAATTTGGAATTCTTGTTTTTTGTTACCTTTTTCGTTTATGCATTTATTTGGTTTTTACCATTTCGTTAAAGCATGTTGTGGCATTCGATTTCAGTTTTTACATTCTTACTTGTTTCAGAATCTACGTTTATTTTTATTGGCCTGCAAATTTGTTATATGTGTTTATTTATATATAAAAAAGAAAAAGAAACATAAACATAAAAACATGAAGGTGGGTTTAACAAGTTCGGAATGTTGTTTAATGCAGAACATGATGCTGACAGGGCTGAATTTTTGAAGCTTTGCAAAAGAATTGAGTACACAGTTAGAGCGTGGTACCTTCTACAATTTGAGGATTTAATGGTATAATTCCTCTATTTTAGTTTATTTATTTGTACATGTGGGAATTACTATTTCTGATAATGATTCCCCAGATGTATTTGTTGGAAACTTGAACAAATAATAATTATTTGTATAACACAAACACACCTGTATATATTAATAATAATATAAGCAACAACTGTTTATACAAACAACAAGGCTTCAGCCTTCTTTTTCTTACAAGAGCTTCGGCTCTTTTCTCTCTACAATTTCCTCTCTCTGCTAAGTTTTTTTTCACTCTGTGTATATATCTAACAAGTCTGTTTGCAAAGTTCTATTTATAGACCTGCAGATGATTATGTCATTGCTTACTTAATTTAACTTGCTGATCTAAACCATTACATAAGCTATATTTAATACTAGCCTACTATATTTTGTGATGACCAGCCTTATTTCCAGCAACTAGGTGTTGTATTTTCTCCAGAAACTTTGACCTATATGAAGCCTGCGCTGTGTATTCTTCTGTTTACATTTAAGCCGTGTATTGTATTTTGCATAGCCCACCTTTTTTCTTGGCCTTCATAAAAACACAGCTGCATGGTGATCCTTCTTACTACACACGTATTTGACTTGCAAGATTAAACTCCATATAGCTAGCTGGCTGTTGCATTCTTCTTCATTTCCCCATGTACGTACAACTACCTTTGTCAACATATGTAATACTTTATAATTATTTGCATACTCCAGCTAATACACCTGCTGAATTTTTATTTCTTCTAGCTAGTATTTAATTTCCATAAGATGTTGCAGCCTTTGTTGACCGAAGAGTTTGAATTCTAACACTCCCCCTCAAACTCGACTTTGCATTCCAAGCTTCTCTTTCATTTTATTAAATACTTCCGGCTTTAATGGCTTCGTGAAAATATCTGCTAAGTTGTCTTCGGTTTTGCAGTGCACCAGTTCCACAATTTTGTCGTTCACCTGTTCTCGAATAAAATGATATTTAATGTTGATGTGCTTGCTTCGACTGTGTGACACTGGATTTTTCGCAAGTGAGATAGCAGATTTATTATCCACATAAATTCTAACCGGATCATTCTTGGCAAGATTTAACTCGCCCAATATGTAGCCTAGCCACATAGCTTGACATGCGTATGCTGCTGCTGCCATATACTCCGCCTCACATGTTGAGAGAGCAACTGTTTGTTTCTTCTTTGATGACCACGAAAATATCGCCGAACTGATATGAAAAACATTACCTGAAGTGCTTTTCCCGTCATCCAAATCAC
Source organism: Oenanthe javanica (assembly GCA_008931105.1). Classification (NCBI taxonomy): domain Eukaryota; kingdom Viridiplantae; phylum Streptophyta; class Magnoliopsida; order Apiales; family Apiaceae; genus Oenanthe; species Oenanthe javanica. The sequence continues at coordinate 12,060 of QRFB01003046.1, read as the reverse complement.
CACCATAATCACTGTCTGAGTAGCCAACTAATTTTGAATCTTGAGAATGTGTGTAAAACAGACCATGATTAAGTGTACCTTTTATGTACCTCAAAATTCTTTTAGCTGCCATAAAGTGATCTTGCTTCGGCTTTTCCATGTACCTACTAACCAGTCCAACATCATACATAATATCTGGACGAGTGAAAGTTAGGTACCTCAGACTTTCAACCAGACTTTTGAACAATGTCGAATTTACCGACTCCCTCGTTAAATCAATTCTCAACTTTATGCTTGTTTCTGCTGGCGTGCTCACCGGCTTGCATTCCTTCATTCTGAATTTCTGTAAAATCTACTCCGCATATTTTTTCTGTGACATAAAAATGCCATCTTTGCTTTGCTTGACTTCGACTCCAAGAAAGTATGACATTTGACCAATATCTATCATCTCAAATTCGTTAGTCATAACTTTCTTAAAATCATCAAACATACCAGGGTTGTTTCAGGTGAAGATCATGTCATCCACGTATAAACACACAATCATAATATTTCCCCCTGAATTTGATTTTGTGTAGAGTGCATGCTCGTATGGACTCTTCACAAAACCATTTTTCTGAAAGTATTCATCAACCCTTGTGTTCCATGCTCGCGGAGTTTGCTTCAAATCATACAAGGCTTTCTTCAGTCTGTAGACTTTATTTTCCTGGCCTTTCTGAACATATCCGGGAGGCTGCTCAATATAGACTTCTTCTTCAAGATAACCATTCAGGAATGCTGACTTCACATCCATCTGATAAATCTTCCACTGATTCTGAGCTGCAATAGCTGTAAGAAGTCTGATGGTATCAACTCTTGCAACTGGAGTGAACACCTCATCATAGTCAATCTCGTATCTCTGCTTGTAGCCTTTAGCCACTAGCCTNGTATCTCTGCTTGTAACCTTTAGCCACTAGCCTCGCCTTGTACTTTTCCACTTTACCATCCTGATTGGTCTTTGTCTTGTAAACCCATTTGACGCCAATAGCTTTGTGTCCTTCTGGAAGATCTGTGAGCTCCCAAGTATCATTCTTCTTGATTGCACCAATTTCTTCATCCATGGCTTTGTTCCATTTGCTTTCTTCAGAAGCTTCCTCAAATGTAACTGGATCACATTCAGCCATCAAACAAAATAAAGAATAATCAAATATTGTTTGTACCAGACTTGTTGCTTCATAGATATTTTCCAGACTCCGCATTTTTCTAGGTGCTCCCCTGAACTGCCGCTTCCTGCTGTCGATGGTGTCGATGCAGGAGTTTGTTGATTCGGACTTGGTGGAGGAGTTGGATCATCATCCTCGCCATCTTCAATGTTGGTGTCATCATTGTCATCATCATCATCATTGAAAAATAAACCAGCAATTTTTCTTTCCTCCTCGCTCCATTTCTAATAATCGGATTCATCGAACTCAACATCTCGAGAAATGATTAATGTTTTCGTGAGGGGATTATAGAGTTTGTAAGCCTTGCTTCTTTTGTCATATCCGGTAAAGATGCACTTTTCGCCTTTATCATCCAGCTTCTTTCTTTTCTGATCTGGAACATGGACATATGCAATACACCCAAAAATTCTGAGATGCCCAACTGATGGTTTACTACCACTCCATGCTTCATTTGGAGTTTTGTTTCTGACACTTTTTGTTGGACAACGATTCAACAAGTAAACTGCACATAGAACGGCTTCAGCCCAAAAAGTTCTTGGCATGTGCTTTGCTTTCACCATACTCCTTGCCATATCAAGAATAGTGCGATTCTTTCTTTCTGCAACGCCATTCTGTTGTGGAGTATAGGCTGTTGTCAACTGATGATTGATTCCTTGTGTTCTGCAGAAGCTTTTAAAGAGATTTGAAGTATACTCGCCTCCTCTGTCTGATCTGAGTATCTTCAAATAATGTCCACTTTGCTTTTCAGCCATTGCTTTGAACTCCTTGAATTTATCAAGGGCCTCCGACTTTTCTTTCAGAATGTATACCCAACTTTTCCTGCTAAAATCATCAATAAATGTTAGGTAATACCTGTTTCCGCCAAGAGATGCAACATCAAATGGACCAGCAATATCAGTGTGAACAATCTCCAACGGCCTCCTGGCTCTTCATGATTTTCCAACGGGAAAACTTTGTCGGTGTTGTTTCCCTTTGACACATGCTTCACACAACTGATTTGGTTCGTTGATTGCTAGCAAACCTTCCACCATCTTTGTTTTTTATAATAATTTTAAGCCAGAAAATCCAAGATGACCAAATCTTAAATGCCATAACCACGAATCATTTTTAATGACTGACTTTAAGCAATTTTGCACCTTTGTCTGCATATCAAGAGTGAATAGACGATTCTGTGATATCTCCACGTTAGCAATTAATTCCCGAACTTGATTTCTGATAATGAGGGAATTATCCTGCATCTGTATATTATATCCTTTCTCCATGAGTTGGCCAAGACTAATGATGTTATTTTTTAAAGTAGGTATATAGTACACATCATTGATATCTTTCTTCTCACCATTTTTCAATACAATCGAAATTGTACCTTTGCCTTTGACTGGAATTTTTGACGAGTCACCAAAAATAACTTCCCCATTGACAGTGTCGTCTATTTCCGTAAAAAATTCCTTGTGACCACACATGTGATTGCTGGCACCTGAATCAAGATACCAAATATTTTTCTTGCCTTCCTCGTCTCCTTTGTATGTGAGAAACATAGCAGAACCCACATCTTTGTCTTCTTTTGCTGCTGCAAAATGACTGCTTTCTTCCACCTTCGGGGATCTACACTCATAACTGAAATGACCATACTTATTACAATTATAACACTGAAATTGAGACTTATCACCTCTTTGTTGAAAATTGCCTCTTCCTCGGCCTCTAAAATTTTGACCACGGCCAACTAGCTGATAACTTTCATTTTTCCTGTCTCTATTGAATNACCTGTTTCCGCCAAGAGATGCAACATCAAATGGACCAGCAATATCAGTGTGAACAATCTCCAACGGCCTCCTGGCTCTTCATGATTTTCCAACGGGAAAACTTTGTCGGTGTTGTTTCCCTTTGACACATGCTTCACACAACTGATTTGGTTCGTTGATTGCTAGCAAACCTTCCACCATCTTTGTTTTTTATAATAATTTTAAGCCAGAAAATCCAAGATGACCAAATCTTAAATGCCATAACCACGAATCATTTTTAATGACTGACTTTAAGCAATTTTGCACCTTTGTCTGCATATCAAGAGTGAATAGACGATTCTGTGATATCTCCACGTTAGCAATTAATTCCCGAACTTGATTTCTGATAATGAGGGAATTATCCTGCATCTGTATATTATATCCTTTCTCCATGAGTTGGCCAAGACTAATGATGTTATTTTTTAAAGTAGGTATATAGTACACATCATTGATATCTTTCTTCTCACCATTTTTCAATACAATCGAAATTGTACCTTTGCCTTTGACTGGAATTTTTGACGAGTCACCAAAAATAACTTCCCCATTGACAGTGTCGTCTATTTCCGTAAAAAATTCCTTGTGACCACACATGTGATTGCTGGCACCTGAATCAAGATACCAAATATTTTTCTTGCCTTCCTCGTCTCCTTTGTATGTGAGAAACATAGCAGAACCCACATCTTTGTCTTCTTTTGCTGCTACAAAATGACTGCTTTCTTCCACCTTCGGGGATCTACACTCATAACTGAAATGACCATACTTATTACAATTATAACACTGAAATTGAGACTTATCACCTCTTTGTTGAAAATTGCCTCTTCCTCGGCCTCTAAAATTTTGACCACGGCCAACTAGCTGATAACTTTCATTTTTCCTGTCTCTATTGAATGGTTGTCTTCCTCGTCCTCGTCCTCCTCGGTAGCCACCTCTATAGCCACCTCTGCCACGTGAAAAATTGCTACTGCTTGAATTTTCACCGATGGACACTTTGCTTTGCAATGCCTTTTCCAGATGGCTTGTATCATCATACTGGTTGATCCGCTGCTCATGGGCTTGAAGAGAACCCACAAGTTCATCAATTTTAATTATGGATAAATCTTTTGATTCTTCGATAGATANTTTTAAGCCAGAAAATCCAAGATGACCAAATCTTAAATGCCATAACCACGAATCATTTTTAATGACTGACTTTAAGCAATTTTGCACCTTTGTCTGCATATCAAGAGTGAATAGACGATTCTGTGATATCTCCACGTTAGCAATTAATTCCCGAACTTGATTTCTGATAATGAGGGAATTATCCTGCATCTGTATATTATATCCTTTCTCCACGAGTTGGCCAAGACTAATGATGTTATTTTTCAAAGCAGGTATATAATACACATCATTGATATATTTCTTCTCACCATTTTTTAATACAATCGAAATTGTACCTTTACCTTTCACCGGAATTTTTGATGAGTCACCAAAAGTAACCTCCCCGTTGACAGTATCGTCTATCTCCGTAAATAATTCCTTGTGACCACACATATGATTGCTGGCACCTGAATCAAGATACCAAATATTTTTCTTGCCTTCCTCATCTCCTTTGTATGTGAGAAACATAGCAGAACCCACATCTTTGTCTTCTTTTGCTGCTGCAAAATGACTGCTTTCTTCCACCTTCGGGGATCTACACTCATAACTGAAATGGCCATACTTATTACAATTATAACATTGAAATTGAGACTTATCACCTCTTTGTTGAAAATTTCCTCTTCCTCGGCCTCTGAAATTTTGACCACGACCAGCTGGCTGATAACTTTCATTTTTCTGGCCTCTATTGAACGGTTGTCTTCCTCGTCCTCGTCCTCCTCGGTAGCCACCTCTATAGCCACCTCTGCCACGTGAAAAATTGCTACTGCTTGAATTTTCACCGATGGACACTTTGCTCTGCAACGCCTTTTCCAAATGGCTCGTATCATCATACTGATTCATTCGTTGCTCATGGGCTTGAAGAGAACCCACAAGTTCATCAATTGTAATTGTGGACAAATCTTTTGACTCTTCAATAGATGTCACGACATAATCAAATTTTCTTGTCAACGAACGGAGTAATTTTTCCATGACCCGAACATCATCGAGACTTTCGCCGTTTCTTTTCATTTCGTTTGTTACAATTTTCAAACGAGTAATATATTCACTGATATTCTCTGAGCTTTTCATTNTCCCGAACTTGATTTCTGATAATGAGGGAATTATCCTGCATCTGTATATTATATCCTTTCTCCATGAGTTGGCCAAGACTAATGATGTTATTTTTTAAAGTNGCACTTGGAGCCGCACCTTTTTTACTTTCTCGACACCTTGGAAAGATTTCTGCAGAATCTCCCATGCATCTTTTGTTGTTTTTGCTTCTGAAATTTTTTCAAAGGTAGATTCATCGACGCCTTGAAAAATTGTGAATAACTCCTTTTTGTCCTTTTTACGGGACTCCTTTAACGCCGTTTTCTCGGCATTCGGAAGAACTGCTTCAGCGGCTGCATCCACGGGCTCGCTATACCCACTTTCGACAATATCCCAGTTATCGTAAGAACCGAGTAACACCTTCATTTGGATACTCCAGTTCCCATAATTTATTGCCATCAATTTCGGGATTTGCGGTTGTATCATATTCGCCATTTTTCTCGGACAGAACCTTAACTCTGATGCCACTTGTTGGAAACGTATATGGGCCTTGAACAAATAATAATTCTTTGTATAACACAAACACACCTGTATATATTAATAATAATATAAGCAACAACTGTTTATACAAACAACAAGACTTCAGCCTTCTTTTTCTTACAAGAGCTTCGGCTCTTTTCTCTCTACAATTTCCTCTCTCTGCTGAGTTTTTTTTCACTCTGTGTATATATCTAACAAGTCTGTTTGCAAAGTTCTATTTATAGACCTGCAGATGATTATGTCATTGCTTACTTAATTTAACTTGCTGATCTAAACCATTACATAAGCTATATTTAATACTAGCCTACTATATTTTGTGATGACCAACCTTATTTCCAGCAACTAGGTGTTGTATTTTCTCCAGAAACTTTGACCTATATGAAGCCTGCGCTGTGTATTCTTCTGTTTACATTTAAGCCGTGTATTGTATTTTGCATAGCCCACCTTTTTTCTTGGCCTTCATAAAAACACAGCTGCATGGTGATCCTTCTTACTACACACGTATTTGACTTGCAAGATTAAACTCCATATAGCTAGCTGGCTGTTGCATTCTTCTTCATTTCCCCATGTACGTACAACTACCTTTGTCAACATATGTAATACTTTATAATTATTTGCATACTCCAGCTAATACACCTGCTGAATTTTTATTTCTTCTAGCTAGTATTTAATTTCCATAAGATGTTGCAGCCTTTGTTGACCGGAGAGTTTGAATTCTAACAGTATTATGGTTGCAGCAACTCTACTCCCTCTTTGATCCTGATAATGGAGCTCAAAAATTGGAGCAGCAGAGCTTGTCTCTGGAAGAGATCGATATTCTTGAACAGAACTTCCTGGCCCATTTGTTTCAGGTAACTTTTATTGAGGACACATCACAACGCACGCACACACACTATGCTGTTGGGTAACTGTATGGTGGGCAACAAAATGTTTATACCATACTTTTGGTGGCGTTTGGGTCTATCAATTTGCGTGCATTTTCCTGTACCTATAAAGTTATGTATAATGTGGTCAAATCATATAAACTTTAATACATTTTTAGAGTGTTTGCAGTTCTATCATATGGGATTGTTTCTGCTCACATATGTTGAGTTTGAGTTTTCACTGCGCTGTGCATTTGGTTGGATTCAGCCTGTTTTTATCTGATGCAGCTCCTTTCAAAATTTTAACCCTGTAATTTGGGCCGAGGGAACCGAGTTTCGAGTCGGGCATAATTCGAGCTAGAGTTAATCGAGTCGGGTGAGCTGACTTGTTTAAATAAACGAGCCGGATTATTTTACCGAACTCGACTCGGTTATTTCACGAGCCGAGTCGAGTATACTAGCGAGTTATACGAGCCGGATTTAAACGACCTGAGTCGGATAGCTCGCGAGTTTTAGACTTTATTAATTTATTTAAATAAAAAATTCAAAATTTAATGATATTCCCAGTTCTTTTAAAAATAATTTAATTTATTTAATGATATTCCAAAATTTTTAAAAAATAAAAAATTAATTTGGTTGGATATATATGAATTAATTTATTTATTTTAATTAATTTTGTAAATGAGCTTTCGATTTTCGAGTTCGAGTCGAGCTGAGATGAACTCGCGAGTTTCGTGCCAGGCGTAATCGAGTTTCGGGTATACTCGGTTAGCTCGATTAACTTAAACGAGCCGGACCTCTACCCGAACTCGGCTCGTTTAACTAAATGAGCCGAGTCGAGCCCACTTAAACGAGTTCGAGCCGGGCGAGCTGCCCACTTCGAATTAGAGCTCTAACCACCAAGATTTTAATTTTATAGAATTCATTATGATATTGATATGATTTGCTTAATTTTGGGTTCTGTTATATAACTGAGGTTGCAGGTAAGATGTACAAACCTTTTGGGAGTTAAATGTACAATAAAGTTCATTACGTATTTTAGGCATGCATTAATTATATGCACCTTATCTTTATATTAATTCCTACATATATTTTTTTATAGATTATGTCAAATTTCTACCATCATCTCGTAGTCTTTACTACCGTCTCCAAGTCTATGTTCTGCCACATAAAGAAGTCAGATTTCGGACAGCGCATACGAATTTTCGTTTCATTCCAATAAGATCTTGTCGACATGAAAGCTCGTTTTTGACTAATTTATATTAAATTCTCTTTTTGGTTGTGAAGGTTATGGATAAAAGCAACTTCAAGTTAACTACCGATGAAGAGGTTGATGTTGCACATGCAGGACAATATCTTCTTAATCTTCCAATAGCAGTTGATGAGTCAAAGGTTTGTAATACCTCCAGATTTAGAAGTATAATTGGCACACTATCAAAATTATAATTGTTATAAATCCTTAAATTCTTCTAGTTCTTGTTGTTAGCAGTACATATAATTGCATTTGTTGTTATTATATAAAGTTTCAATACATCCATGTCATGTTAAATTTGTGAAGTCTATAGAAATTCGTCAATTTAAGCAAGAGGAATAATCATGTATATACAACAAAACAAGCGTTTGGAATTAAGTACAATGAATATAGTAGAAACATCAGCTTTATTATATTTTTCTGACTTTTTTTTCTTTTTCTGGGGATGGGGAACACATGTAGCTGGACAAGAAGCTTTTCGCAAGGTACTTTGCAGAACATCCGCAAGAACACCTTCCAGATTTTGTTGATAAGGTAATTTAAAAGAGAAACTTGATATATAAGCTATTGTCAATTTCTCTATCTGTTAAATACATGTTATTTTACTTATGTTTGTTGTGCCAATGCATTTCTCATGAAAGTGACTGAAAACCTGTATCACCAAAGGTAATACTTTCACATATCGGCTGAAAGTATTGTTACTATTTTTCTAGTAATGACGTTGGGAATAATTAAAAATTAAACATAACAATGGGTCAGTTATATAAATAATTTAACAAGAACAGGTAGATTAAACCAATCAACAAAACAAAACACGAAGGTAGAAACAAGATATATCAATCAGTAACTGCAGAGATAAGAGAAAAGATTGAAACGTAGCTCTAAAAGAAGCTTTATGCATACACTGATAGAACCAACAAAACTGCTGAGTCGTCAAGCCTTACAAGAAGTCTTGACTGTTCTTCAAGAGATTATTGTCCCACTACGCTGTGTTGGGTTGTAGCAATATCACTTCGAGGATAATACAGCACTGAATACTTCGTCCACAGATACGTAGCACTCAACAGCGACATGCATCTCAGTTCGCCTAGAAAACCTATGTATAATCTATACAATATGAATGTGGGAGATATAGAGTATGACTGCTAGGATTTTCTCAAACTTGTCACTTGTATATATTTTTATCTCCAACGTTTTTTTTCCGTATATATAATACAATAAAACGTAACAGTAGATAAAATATTAATTAAAATAATTATTCTGACTTTAGTAGAATATATTTCAGAATCAGTAAAATTTGTAAAAGTCATCAGAGTTTAGTTGAATTTGCCCATCAGAGTTTATAAACTCAGCCAGTTCCATCAGAGTTTACTGTTAAACTATGACTCAACCGAGTCCATCAGAGTTTAGTCAATGAACTAGTCCATGAGAGTTTACTGATAAACTCTGACCCAACTCAGTCTATACTCTGATCAGAGTTTGCATAAATTATGACAATCAGAGTTTATTAAACTCTGATGAGCTAGTCCAATATTTATATTAAAATAATATTTAAAGTCTTAATTAAATTAATTAATCATGTAATAAAACTCTTCGTCCAGGTCGCCTCGCGTACGCGAGACGCCAAGACATTCACCTAAATTGCCCTTCGACCCAACCCGACCCGACTCGGGGCACATATATGCACACTAATGCCTTAGTAGTTGACACTACTCTTGCACATATATGCATATAAAGCACTCACACACATATTACATTCTCTATGTGGGACAATCACATTTAACTCATTTCAAGCTAGCAACTTCTACTTAATCTATCTATGGATTATGTTTGTAATAGATTTTCCATGTATTGTTTTATATTGACGAGTGGCAACATAGCTGACGACTGGACGGACGAGCTGACGAGTAAACATTATTTGGATGTCCAATGAGTTATATAATTACGTTTATTGACATTATTCATTAAATAATTCAATATTAGTTGAATTATTTAATTATACATAGATAATTATCAATTATATTGATAATAAATCAAGGTCCATTAAAATAGGAACGGTTAGCAGCTAACGAGTAAACCAAGTCTTGACGGGTAAAGCTGAAAGTACTCGACGGACGAAAATTAAGGAAGTGATAAGATTCCTAATTTAACTATAATTCAAATACATGGAAAGATAAGGTGGTGATCCCTAAAATCAAGGAACGTGATCAGCGGTTCTAACATGGAAATAGGATCATGGAAGATGACAAAAACGGACCATAAATATAATCATGATGGGATAGAGAATACAACTACAACATTATACACACAATACACAGACCCGACGAGTAACATATATACTGCTGAGAGTACACAACACACTGACAGGAGCTGACCAAGTCTACCCGTCGGTCAACTATCCTGAAAAATAGGAGATAAGGTAGCAATCTTTCCTACAATGGTGAAACTTTGTGAGCAAGTATCTCCTATTAAATAGGATCGTGGAGTGCATATATACACTTAGAGTTGGAGAAAAACACAAGTTCTACCCTCTTACTTACACATTTACCATATGATACATATATACAACTACATTATAACCAAAAGATACGATCCCACACATATTATAGGGCTAAACCTAGAGCTAAACCTACATCATCTTATGCCAAACAATTCACACAACTCTACGACTACTATTTACACTTCTTCTACAACTTGTATCACCTCTCTCAACATATCCTCTACAGAATTCAGCTGACGAGTAGCAGGTTAACAGCTGACAATTAGCCTACGAGTAGATACACAGAGCTGACGAGCACAAATTACAGTGGACGAGTACAAACTGCAGTGGACATATAGGCTGTTTTGTACTTGTATTTCATTTCCAATCATTTGTAACAATTGTATGACTTATTCTAGTGGATAACTTTGGTTGGATCACTCCTATTCGCGGTTTTTATCTCTCAACGGGGGTTTTCCGCGTCACTAAAATTGCTCGTGTTCTTGTTCTTTTCTTCACTTTTCTTCACTTTTCTGCACTTGTCTTACTACTCTTTTACTTGTCCTTCAAATAAGAAATCATATAGACTTAGTTATTAACCTTACAAAATTTGGACAAAACAGTTGGTGCCGTCTGTGGGAAATTAGCTAAGAGTCTATACGAATTCAATGACAATGGAGGATAATCCACAATGTGACGAAACTACGAATCAATGGAATAACACGATGATAGACGATGAAACTTTTGCAACCATAAGAAGACTACAATATGACATGGATTTGTTACAATCAGAGAATAAAGTACTCAAGGCTGATTTGAGTATGATAAAATCAAATAACAAGACGACATCACGATGAAAAGTTACAGGTTTAGTACAACATATGAATATTGACGACATACCTGACGACAGACATCAAGAAACGGATGAGATATATGACAAAAGGACAGAAGACCGACGACAATATGACCCAATGGAAGGACACAACATTGAACTTGACAGGTCCAATAGGAGGTTCAAATATGTAGAAGTTCCAAGTCAATAGGTCACTTGTGAGACATCTGACCCGTGACAACGGCTTAAATACACATGTCCTCAATCTGACGAGTTGGACGAGTAAGGGATAGTCGTCGGTCAAGTTAACATGACTGACAGAAGAAGAGTTTGTCCAAGGAAGTATGGTGATAGTAGATAACGTGACATACCTGACAATAAAAAAAATAAGAAACGTGTGGTACACGTACTTGATGACGTATGAATAGACACTAACACAGAACACACCCGACGACATGACACGTATGAATGACGTAATGCTGAGTACAACATGACTAATAGAATGTATAAACACGAAAGTTACAAATCACATGGATACATATCCAGACATGAAAGAATGAAGGGCTGACAACAATAACATGACATGAAGAAGTTGACGTCAAGTTGACTAGACACGATGGGAGCAGAAGATGTGGACATGAACAGAATGAGTCAATAACAACCCTGAATTATGAGAGTATACATTAGTAAGGAAGAACTGATGGAAACAAGAGAGATAAACTCATTGGTAACTCGTTAACAACACGCTAATGACTCGGTCACACGGTTGGACTCAACCGTGCGACTCGTTTATGAATTGGTAAGGAATGTGTGAATGAATACCACATCCCAGGTACATATTTGGTTTATATTGCAATACTAGTTGTCAATTTTACATTGCAATGTTTTGTTTAAGACAACTATTACATCTTTATATTGTTAGTGTAGGTGCCCTAGAGGCAATACAATGTTTCCTTTAATAAACCTTTATGT
>QRFB01003045.1:3262-48647 GCA_008931105.1 Oenanthe javanica | reverse complement strand
GAGATATTTGCCTATAAATATAGGATTATAAACCCTAATACTGAAACCCTAATATTTGTGAGAAATATTTTAAAAGGGAGGCATCCCTAATTTCCTCTCTAACCTCCTCCTTCATCTTTTAATTTGATTCTTGGTGGATATCTTTAGAGCACTCCACACTTGAGGGGTGATTGCAAGGATTGAAGAACAAGATCTTCTCTAGCTGTTGCCGGAAAACAATCAAGGTATTCTTCAATTTATAAAATAGTTTTGTATCTATATGTATGTATACATATGAATATATTCAAATAAATGTTATTCAATGCTTCCATTAGTGCATAAATTCCTATATCAGAGTCTACAACATTAGAATTTGAAAATTTGAAAAGCTCTGAGATAGGTGAAGATGAGGAGGATGAGGGATTCAAATAACTCCTGAAACAACACAGAATCCTGCACACTCTGAGGGGGAGCCAGAAAATCTAACTCTAAATATTTCAGAGTGTAACCATTCAGAGTCTACCCAGACAGAATCAAGTTTTTCAGAGTCTAACTCTTCAGGGTCTGGATCAAGAAACTCTAAATTCTTCTCAGAGATAAACAATTCAGGGAGAGTCTCTTCATTTGATTTTTACTCACACACAGGAAATGCCAATGATTTAGGGGGGCTTCAAGTTCTAGAATCAATCTTCCAACATCTAGAAAATGGACAAGGAATCACACTCCTGATTTGATAATTGGGGATCCTGAGAGTGGTATACAAACTAGAGCAGCCACTCAAAATGAATGTCTTTATAGTTGTTTTTTCTCAAAGAATGAACCTAAGAAAATTGAGGAAGAGTTACAAGACCCTGATTGGATCATTGCAATGCAAGAAGAATTGAATGAATTTGAAAGAAATAAAGTGTGGAAACTTGTACAAAGACCAAGAGATAGAACAACGTTTGGAGCCAAATGGGTGTTTAGAAACAAGCTTGATGAAAATGGGACTGTGATTAGAAACAATGCAAGACTAGTTGCAAAAGGACACTTTCAGGATAAAGGAATTGATTATGATGAAACTTTTGCACCAGTAGCAAGATTGGAAGCTATCAGAATGTTTCTTGCATTTGCAGCTCATTCAAAATTCAAGGTGTACTAAATGGATGTGAAAAGTGCCTTCTTAAATGGGAAATTGGAAGAAGTCTTGTGGAGCAACCACCAGGATTTATTTGATCCAAAGTTTCCTGATCATGTTTACAGGTTAGACAAGGTACTATATGGATTAAAGCAAGCACCTAGAGCATGGTATGAAACTCTATCAAAATTTCTTCTTGAAAATGGATTCATAAGAGGTACCATTGACAAAACTCTTTTTATTAGAAAATATAAAGGTGATATTTTGTTTGTCCAAATTTATGTTAATGATATTATATTTGGTTCTACTGATGAAAAACTCTGTGAGAATTTTAGCAAATTAATGCAGTCAACTTATGAAATGAGCATGATGGGAGAATTGAACTTCTTTTTGGGACTTCAAGTCAAACAGAATGATGATGGAATATTCATCAATCAATCAAAGTATGTGAAAGACCTATTGAAGAAATTTGATATGCAAGACTGTGCAACTGCCAAAACTCCCATATCAACAACCACTAAGCTAGACTCTGACCCAAAGGGTAAGAAAGATAACAACACTAGCTATAGAGGTATGATTGACTCATTGCTATATTTAACTACAAGTAGACCAGATATAATGTTTGTAATATGCCTGTGTGCTAGATTTCAGGCTGACCCAAGAGAATCACATTTGTTAGCTGTAAAAAGAATTTTCAGATATCTCAAGGGTGCACAAACACTTGGACTTTGGTATCCTAGAGATTTAGATTTTTCACTAATTGGTTATTCAAACTCTGACTATGCAAGATGCAAAGTGGATAGGAAAAAAACAACAGGTCAATGCTAATTTCTTGGCAACAGGTTAATTTCTTGGTTTAGTAAGAAATAACAAATAGTTTCAACCTCAACAGCTGAGGCTGAATACATAGCAGTTGGAAGTTGTTGTGCTCAAATTCTGTGGATGAGAAATCAGTTACTTGATTAGGGACTAACATTCTCAAATATTCTTATGTATTGTGGCAATACTAGTGCTATTAAAATTGTAGAGAATCTAGTCCAATATTCTAGAACAAAACACATTGATGTCAAGTATCATTTTATTAGAGAACATGTTAAAAATGGTATTGTGACACTTCATTATATTTCAACTGACAGACAGATTGCAGACTTATTAACCAAACCACTTGATGAATCTACCTTTCTCAGACTGGTAGGTGAATTAGGTATGTTAAATATGTAAATGTTCAATCATAAAGGAAGAAAGGTATGTACTTTAATTATAGTCTATGATTCCTCAAACTATGATTTGCTCTTACAAAATTATTGAGGTACTGTATCTTGACAGAGTCTAACTCCTAAACTCTGACGAGTTTGTAGACTCTGAGGATGTTTTAAGTGCCTAGACCCTGAAATAGTTAACATTCGCGCCTACAGACTCTGATTACGTTTTAAACTATTCAAATGACTTGAAATTGGCGGTAACAGTTACTTTTGACTGGTGACAGGCTGTAGACTTGTGTGTATTGTATACAATTTAAACAAAATGGAAAATTTTAATTCATTTTATTCACTTGTTTATTGCAAATTATTTTCTAAGGCAGAAATATTCACAGAGATTTTCACGAACCCTAGATAATTTCTTCAAACTTTTTCATTATTCTCAACTCAACAATATCAATGGCTGCTATTTCCACTGTCATAAGGTGTCCCAAGATGATTGCATTCACTTTTGGGTATTTCGAATTCATGACCACGAACCATGTTACAGCTCTTGGAGACAAGAAAGGAGTAGACGCTGACTACTACCCTATGATGGACTTCTTGGAGGAATCTGAGCTCAGCTACATTCTCAAGGCATCACCAGTCATTCACATGGATGCTGTCTCACAAATATGGAGCTCTGCAAAGGTAGTTGATCCTTCTCTGGATCAACCAGGTAAAATCATGTTCACCTTTGGCTCCACTACATTTGATGTAACTGGTGATGTGCTTAATTCTGTGTTTAAGTTTCCTGTTAAACAACCTTTTGATGAAACTGTTTTTGATAATGATATTAAGGACATGTTTAAATCACTAGGTTATTCTGCTAGTTTGGAAAATATGAGTAAATTAACTAGGTCATATTTGAGGAAAGAGTGGTCTTTCTTTTTTGATTAAATTGCTAAGTGCTTTATTGGTAAATGTAGTGGTTTTAATGCTATTACTTTTATCACTTATCAGATTGGTCACAGCCTCCTATTTGACAAGGTGATCAACATTGGTGATATGTTGCTCACTCAAATGGGAGCAAAATTAAACAATATAAAAGAGGGGAGGAAGAAAGTCTACTATCATAGATTTCTGATGATTCTCCTAAACCACTTCATTCCTCACATGTCAACTAGATTGACAGATGCTTGTTGTGTGCAGGCCAACAAATAATAAAGAATGATATTCTTTGACATCAAGAGAATAGATGATAAAAAGAAGAGTCTACCTTCCATGACATATCCACAGGTAATGCAGGTAAAACTCTCAAACTACAAACCTTCCATCTTCAATACTTCATTTTTTGGTGGTGAAATGGTGTAGGAACAAGTAATGGAGAACCCCCTGCACCTACCCAAGTAACCAAATCCTCTTCTAATAAACAATCTTCAAAACCAAAATCTAAAAAGAAACCAACATCTGGTGTCTCTCAACAAGCACCAGTTGTAAATAGGAGGAGACTAGTACAATCAAGGCTTATAAATGAGCCAAGTGATGAGGAGCTCAATCCCCTAGAGTAACAGGTGGTTGAAGGACTCTCTTTGCTAAATGAGGGTCATGATGCACCTAATTCTAACCTTTAATCCAAGTCTGTAGACTCTCTAAAGGCTACAGACTCTGATAAACCTAGGGAAGCACCTCAGGATTCTCAAATTGGGTCACCTGAGAAATCTTTTACTCAGAAATACAAGAGGTTAAAGAAGGCTTATTCTGCACACACACAAGCCTATTACTGCTAATAACCCTGTTTTACAGGAAACAGATGCTCCCAAGGCTCCTGCAGGGCTATACTCTGAAACTAAGAAAACACATGAACTAGAGTCTAATGTTGAGTCAGAGTCTAGACTGCATTTAGACTCTGATTATGAAACATTTTGGGAAGGAATGCCATTGGATGCAGCCTCTTGTCTCATTGATGAAATCATTACTCCACATGATGAGGTACTGCTATTTTTATATTCATTGGTGGAATCATTAGAAGATCCTCAACTCTACAAGACACAATAACAAGTCTTGGATCTTCTCATAACCTATGCAGCCCTTAGGAAGAGAATGAAAATGGAGCTACAAATGTCTGAACAAGATGTGGTCACAAATATCTACAGCTACCTATTCAACTCTTCATTACAAGTTAAAGTAGCTGGGCTCATAGAAGGCATGACAAATGAAGTTCTGAAAGCACTTGGTGTGTTAGACTCTGAACAACAAATATCACAGAAGCCTAAAAAGCTTAAGGCCTACAAAAGAAGAGAGTCAGAGTCTGTTGCTGAGTTAGAAACTGAGATTGAGCAACCAATTTTAAATTATGATGCAATTTGGGATAATGGGGTTACCTATAGGACAACCATTCAGTGGATTTCTCACTTTCAACCTTTGTTAAGACATTTGGCTGACTATCTTGTCCACAATATAGGTCAATTGCCAATAAATACATCTATCCAACCTACCAGAGTAGATTGGATCAATTCAAGGGCACATATTTTCAAAAAGTAAGAAGGGAACTGTAGGAACTCTTCAATCTCACAGATGCCCTGGCAATCAATGCAATCCATCTTAGGGAATTTCATCACAATTTCGATGCATTTATTATTGAAGAACAATAGGAGGTAGCAGGAGATGCAAGGAAGTTGGAGGATGGGACTAGTGCACCAATGGTGACTAGTGAGAAAGATGCTCAGTCTGCCTCACCCACACAAGAACCACCTAGTTAGAGGTTGGGTGATAGTGGGGCAGGGGAGTATGCTATTGGGCGCTCCTTGGCAACTCTCAAAAATGTTGTTGGGAAACCTAGTGATATGGGAGGACAGACTCAGATGGATGCTCATGAAGAATTTATCTAATCTATTCTATCAGAGTATATCCACCTTGAGGGGGAGTCTCATGCACCAACAGTCAAAGATGGTGACACTCAGACTCTGGATTCTAATGAAGTCATACTGAAGAAGTCAGAGTCTAGAGTAGACCCTAATACTGAAATACTGGAGCTAACAGACTTTGGAAAGAAAGAAGATGTTTGTAAGGGTTAAGAGTCTGTTGATGCTCACCCCTTGGTGGAAACCCCTAGCCTTTAGACATTTAAAGGGGCTCCCCTCCATCAAGGTGGTTCAGGTATTGAAGCAAACCATACTTCTCTCACCCCCTCTTCTGTAGGATTTTTGAGTATACCCTCCAAATTGAGTGAAAAAATTACTACGAGGCTAGCACTGGTCCAGGCAAAAGGAGGGGTAGTAAAGGTTGTAGAGAGCCTGAGTGAGAAAGAAAGAGTGGGTGCCCAACCCTACTGTGAGGATGAGAGATTAGGGTATCCTGAACCTAGCTTCACTTATTGGGATCAAGATTTTCCTAAGAGTTGGTCCAATGAGTTGGGGCAGGGGATGGATGCAAATTCTTTTGTTCTAATTATACAGATTGGTAAAAAGGAGGAGTCTCTAGCTGCTCAAAAATCATTTACACAGAGGCCACAACAACATTTGTTGGATTCTCTAGCAAAGAGAGCAACCAGAGTCATGGAGGCTTTGGTGGATACACCAATCATTCAACCTGATACCGCAAAATTGAAGTCAGAAGAACCACTAATGATCATGCCTATAAGGGCTAGGCTTCCAGAGTCTACAGACTCTGATCACTCAAAGGAGGAGTTAGGGTCTATAGTACCTTTTGCAGTTTCAGAGTCTACACTACCACTAGAGTCTACACCTCTAGTTACCAAGATTGAACCTGTTGATGAGGATTGCACTTCTGAGGATGATGGAACAGTTAATCCATCTTTTATTTATTTTGATCAGGTATTTCCTCAGTCTTGGGAGTCTGCACAATAAAAGGGGATAGACGATAAAGTAACCTTTGACTGCATTTTAAATATTCATCAGTTTGAGAGATTTAAGGCCTTTCAAAAAAAACCTTTTCTACAAGAACATGGTCACTATCCTGGTGAAGAAGATCAAGTAATTGATGGAGATGTTTAAATTGAGACAGAGAATGTTGCTGCCAAATTGGGTAGTGTGGTCAAAGATATATATCATAATCAGACCAAACTTACTGGTGTTGATAATACAACTTCTCTAATCACTACGAGATTTGACAGGATTCACTCCCTTCAATTATCCAAAGAAGTTTCTTTCAAGGATGTTATTGCTGATATCACTGCAAATCAAGCTCAGCTTCAATCTATAATATTTGCTTTAAAAACCAAGGTTGATTCAGTCATTGCAGCACAAACCAATCTTTTCACAGTACTTGAGTAGATTCTTTTGGCTGTCACAAGTGGTGATGGTGTCAATAAGGGGGAGAAGAAATTTAGTGATTCCTCTAGAAGAAATAAGGATGAGGTGTGCAAGAAAGCTAAAAAGGGAGTTAAAATGAGAAGAGATGATGATGATGATGCTGTAATAGTTCTCATGGTCCTGGTGGTGTGCAATAAAAACAATCTAAAATGGCTGGAATAGCAAAAACTCAAACACACTAGTCAAGGACTGGACATGGGAAGTCAGAGTCTAAGCCAAACTTTGATAAGAAAAAGTAAAGGTCAGACTCTGATGAGGTCAACGAACCTACTTACTAGCAATGTAGTCAATCTAATCTACAACTGAGAGCCAAGAAGAAGACAAGACTTGGAGGCTTTGAAGAATCAGATATTGATAGAATATCAACTATATCCAGGGATCCTCAATCATTGACAGATAGGCAATTTGAAAAGATCACACAAAAGCACTTAAAAAAAGTGGTGTCTGCTCAAATTGTTTATAATGTTTTTGAAAAAAAGATGCTAGAAGGTATAGAGAAAGTAAAAAATGAGATTCTTGTGTACTTCATAGAAGGAGGATCTGCAATATGGATTAGTCAATCAAACTTTATCTTTTTCAAATAGGCTGAGGAATTACAGTATATTAGATTTCTCCTACAAATTTCTTATAAAGTAAATAAAATAAAATAAGTTGTCACACACAAATGGTTCAAGGAGATTGACAGGAAGCTAACTCTGCACAGACAGGCAAATCGACAGATGGGCAAATTTTCTTTAAAATATGTTGATGCTGAAGGAAATGATCAAGACATGCTAGTAGAAGAAAAGAAAATCAAATGTCAAGAGGGTATGGGTCATTACTTTGAATTTCAACCTATGAGTGGGAAAGTTAGTGTTCTAATGTTGAAAGATTTAAAAGAACAAGAAGTATGCAAATGATCTGAGAGCAGCTTACTGTCAAATCAAATATTCCAATGAAGAAATGAAGAAATTAAAGAAGTATGTTGGTGAAGCTCTTGCTGTTATGGAGGAAAATATGCTGAATTCATTTTTGAAGAATAATCCAGTATTTGAGAAGATTAAGAAGTAATTCTTTTTACTATACAGTTTTTTTATTTTAGATTAATTATTTCATTCTTTAGTTTTAACATCATCAAACCTTGATTTATTCTTATTTTTTATAAAGCATAAATAGGGGGACATTGTTAGGAATTTATTCATTTGATGATGTACAAAATGCTAGAACAGGATTTAACATAGCTTATTTGTAACAAGTCTTTCTAGTCTCTGAAATTTTATAATCAGAATCTAGTTAGTCAACATTCTTGTACTTAGAAGATTTTCTGTAGAAAGTGAAACCAGAGTCTAGATGAAGATCAGAGTCTGGGAGATGATCAAATTCTATAGACTATCAGAGTCTACATATGATCAGAGTCTATAGTTCATCAGAGTCTATAGTCTGGCAGAGTCTGAAGATTTCAGAGTC
This sequence comes from Oenanthe javanica, assembly GCA_008931105.1. Taxonomy (NCBI): domain Eukaryota; kingdom Viridiplantae; phylum Streptophyta; class Magnoliopsida; order Apiales; family Apiaceae; genus Oenanthe; species Oenanthe javanica. The sequence continues at coordinate 40,593 of QRFB01003045.1, read as the reverse complement.
TATGAAGTCAAAGCTAAATTTGGAAGATGATCACGGAAAAGGGAAGTCTTCAAAGATAAAGCCAAATATATTGCAGATAAGCTATTGGAAGGAAAGAGAATTACAGAAGGAAACTGTCAACTAATAATTAGGAATTATATTCCTATTGTAATTTGATTTTCTATTATTAGTTGATAGTCAACTCTCTATATACACATTCTATGTAACCTAATTGAGGTGTATGGAAATAATTCAAAGTTTTTGAGAGCATAGAGATAGAAAGAGTTGTTGTGAGAAACACAGAGAAGTTGCTAGGGTTTGTGTACACCTTAGGAGAGTTTATCTTTATACATCAATAAAACAAACAGTTGTTATTCATATCTTTGTGTTTCATTTTTGTTCTGTATCCAAGTCTTTAATTCTTATTGAGTTGATTTTAATCAGGCAGAAAAATTACACAAGTATTCAACCCCCCTTCTACTTGTGCAACTGGAAAAACAGAAGAATATAGCAGTTATGCTATGGGAATGAAAGAGAATTACAGAAGAAAAATGTCAATTAATAATTAAGAATTATATTCCTATTATGTTTTTATTTTCTATTATTAGTTGATAGACAACTCTCTATATAAACACTCTATGTAACCTAATTATTTTTTGTTAAAGTTTTATGAGAGCATATAGATAGAGAGAGTTGTTGTGATAAACACAGAGAAGCTGCTAGGATTTGTTTACACCCTAGGAGAGTTTTTATTCACACACCAATAATACAAACAATATTCATTCATATCTTTGTGTTTGTTCTTTGTTCTTAATTCAAAGCTTTAATTTACATCGAATTGATTTTAATCAGGTAAAAAAAGATCACAAGTATTCAACCCCCCTTCTATTTATGTAACTGTGAAAATAAAACTATAACATAACCTCAACTGAATATTGTAGGTAATTTAATAAGCTTTCTAAATTGACAAAACTCTTGAAAAACGGAGTCATAACGAATAAGTTATGGCTAAAATACTTTCGGATTTCAAAACTAAAAACTCTGCTGTCTAGAAATTTAAAAGACAATTTAGCCAACTATGAAGAATGACTTTAAACATGATTCCACTTAATCATAAAGAGGGGTTTAAGAGTTTTTAAAATAGACTAATTTGATATAAATGAATGTAAAACGTATAAGTTATGAGCAAATCAATATGTAAACACCAAACTGGGGAGATTTCTAAAATTGCTTTTAAATATTAGATACCAACAGATTCAGCATGATATTATAACTAATAAAATATAGAGAACTTCAAGAGCTTTCTAAATTGTCTAATTTCATGAAAATTGGACTTATACCGAACAAGTTGTGAGCAAAATAAAACATAACAACAAAGCTGCCCAGCATTCTTTAAAACAGTTTTTACCCCATGAAAATAACCAAAACAGGGTCTGACTATAACTACAAAAACATAGATATTTTTGTGATATTTCCATATTAACTAAAAAAATTCGTAACAGCGAATCTGTCCAGATTTTATAGAAGTAAGTGCTACACTATGTTGGCAAACTAAACATGGTCTGATTTCACTATACACATAATAAGCATTCTATTATCTTTTTATATTGACTTATTTTGCATAATTCAGACTTTCAATGAAGGAGTTATGACCAATACAAAACATAATCCCTAATATGAAATTTATACAACATGTGTACCCCATGTATTGCAAGAGAATCCAAATCTTAATTCAAGAGCTTTCAGATCTGAAATCCGTACCTTATCAAAATTAAGAACTTATGTAAATGCAATAGGCAAAGTCTAATATCCTCTTTATTGGACTACTCGTAAGCATCGTGCATGTTTCCCTTTTCCTACCCAAGATTCAATGGTGGAACTGATCTCTCTAATATGGAGAATCTCTATCGGAAACATATATTTGAAGAGAATCATGCTCTTGAGGATGATCTCAGGTAATAACCTAAAATTAAAAGTATTTCTCATATAAATACACGAGGGATTAATTATAATTACAGAAAATTTTATATATTTACAAAAATGTCATAACCTTTTTACACTAGAAAATATTATAACATGAGGTAATTTTCTCGAGGTCAATCTCAGGGGCTTTTTACTTATATTTGAATAAGGGTTTGTATTACTAATGGACTAATATTACTATTGGGTTATACTATATAATTGTTAGACTGATATAAAAATATATCATGGCCCCAAAATAAAATAGATTGATAAGATATATATATATATATATACATATATATATATATATATATATATATATATATATATATATTACAATGTTTTACATATGAGATAGAAAGAAAGGGGATGAAAAAGAGTACCAGTTATGGAGTGGCACTACCTTTTTCCAACTCTTCTAATGCTTCTCACCCGCTTAGGTAAAAATGCCTATTCGAATACATATGACTGTAGTGTACACGTTATATTTTATGCCCAAACTGGTAGAAATTCATCTGTTTTACACTTCATTTACTTGGCTTCGGACTACATACTTTTTAATATGAAAAACATATTTTACATGATAAAACATAAGAGAAAGCTCATTGATGTCCATAAGAAAACACATTTTACATCTACTTTAGTGTATGTTTAATCTCGCTCTCTCTCCGTATTTTGTTTTCTTCGCTTGGGGGATCTCCATAATTTTACGATCGTGAAATAAGTCATTTGCCTCATTTAATAGTTTAGGAAATAGAGTTTTAGTCTCAGGTGTATTTCACATATTACATAACATATGATGTTTCTTTGTGGATACTAAGGTCCATATATATAATTATATTGCAGAAAGTGGGATACTTCGTCACTTTCATTTAGGTCCTGCAACTTGCGAGCCTCCAGAAAATTACACTGCTATTGGAAGCAATTGAAGTTTTAATCGTTGGAAATCCAATGATAGTTTGACATTGGGTGTCTCGCTCTTTTGCCAAATTTTTCCTTCGAACCTTGCACCATTACTTCAATTTCTTAAGAAATTAGAATCATCACAACTTCTCCCTTGGACCCATGATTCAAACCCTCATACTTCTTGAGCCTGACTTTTAATCAGATGGTGTGGGTTATTAGATCGATAATAATAGAACATGTTATAGTCATTTATTTATTCTTAGGTTGTCTTCTGTAGAATACCTCGAGTGATCTGGAACTTTAACTAAAATGATAATTTGGGTTATATATGCAATTTCTATACTTTCTCTTTTATAGTATCATGAATTAATACACTTGCTAATTCTTACATTCCTCGTATTGCTCGGCACAAAGATCTTTTTCATATTGCCCCACTTATTAAGCAAATAAATAGATTTCTATTATTTAGCAGTTATATATATCTTCTTTATATAACTCTGACTAATGTAGCAGTTGGTGCAACATGAACTATTAGTTTGTATTTCTACATCATGAAAACTACTAGTGGACTATAACTTTAAAATAAAACTGGTTTACTACCTAAAAAGAAGGTAAATCTAATGAATTTTCCTAAAAAAATCATCAATTTAGTTATTAATTATTTCATTTTGCTCATTATGAGAATAATTTTATGTGTATTTTAAGATTTAGCTTGATATTATATTACAACTAGCATGTCTGAATTTTTTTTTTGTTATTCTAACTTTTTTTTATACTTTATTTGTTTATGATAATTTGAGTTATATATTCTTATAAGTATACATCTATATGGTTTCAATCAACATGTCTTTTTGAATGGGCTAAACATATTTCTGCCAAAGAAACGTGCAAGGGAATCACAATTAAATAAATAGTGTATCTGTTAAGAAGAGAAAAAAGAGGATGGTGATACGGCGTCTTGAACATTGAAGATGAATGATAGTTGTACTTGAAAGAGTTGAGGTATTTCATAAGCCCAATTCATTCATTATTTTGATAAGGGTGCATGTAAGTATGATAGTTTTTTGAAAAATGATAGATGTGGAGACTTAAGAAGAGTTGGGGGTATTTGTTAAGTATTTTTAGGATAATGTATTAAAAGGAATGCATGTAAATTCAAGCACATCCTCTCTATATCATAATTATAGTAGTTCAGGTTATGGTTCTTTATTTGATCAATTTATATTTAATTGTACTCTAAATGTACACTATAAATTACATCTGGTCTTCAGAACATAATAACAACGGAAATCTTATAATTCTCAATAATTCTAATTACACAGTTTGGTCATCAAAATACTCCACTTCTATGAATAAAATTTTGGTGTAGCTCTTGGATAATGGGAATCTTGTTATTAGATATGAAGATGACAAAGACACTGAATATTACATATGATAAAGTTTTGATAAACCTGGAAATACCTTTTTACCAGGATGTTAACTCGATTGGAATTTGGAAACTGAGCTTGAAAGGTACCTCAGTTCTTGAAAAAGTGAAGATAATCTTTCTTTAAGTGAATATAAAAATCATATTGATCGGAATGGATATCCCCAACTATTGACGATGAAAGGCTCTGTTATAAAATCTCAAGATGGACCATGGAAAGGTGTTCGGTTTTCTGGAAAACCTAACTTCAAATACACCCCAATTTATAAGTTTTATTTTGCTCCAGTGATAAACATTTATGTTATTATTACCAATTGGATGCTTTGGTTTCTGCAAGGATAGTATTGAATTCATTTGGTTCTATTCAAAGATGGATATGGATTGAAAAATCTCAAATTTGGTAGTTATATCTACTCGTTCAATAGATAATTGTGACCGTTATCCTTTGTGTGGAGCTTATGGTAGTTGTGACCTTAATAGTTTTCTTGTATATGAGTGTTTAGATGGATTTGAGCCAAAAAGTCAAAATGTGGCAGATTGGTCTAGTGCATGCGCAAGGAATGTAGAATTAAGTTGTGTGGACGGAGAAGGATTTATGAAGAAAACATGGTTGATATTACCAGATACTCAAGGTTCTTGGTTTTATAGAAATATGAGTCTTGACGAGTATTAGAGGTTGTTCTTGAAGAATTGCTCACGTGCAACTATGAAAATACAGATATGAGAAGCATTGGAAGTGGATGCCTATTATGGGTTAATAAGCTTATTGATATTAGAGAGAGAAGTGAAACTGGTCAAGATCTTTACATAAGAATGATGTTATCTGAATTATGTAAACTTAATGTTTCTTTTTCTGCTACCTATTTAGTATTACTGATTATTTATTTGTTTTTCCCTTTTTCGTGGTAACCAGGGAATTCACATTACTTACTATCTCAATATGAAGCTAAAAATGGTGGATCTAAAGTAAGGTTCATAATAATACATATTATGTTGACTATAACAACAATGCTTGGCGCATGCCCATGGGTAATCAGAAATAAAAAGAAACTTCCAGAAGGTATTACATTAATCTAACAAATTTAAAATTTTATTTCACTATATTTGTTAGGTATGAGTTTCAGAGAAAGTTAATCAGAGGGGGGGTGAATGATTATTTCAAATTCTTGTTTGAGTGATTTACAAATATAGCTTATTTATACAATGTGTTGGTAATAAAGAAATGCAGAATTAGAGAAACAATTACACAACACACAATGTAAACTTCCAATCTAATGTATATTAGATTTTTGTTTGCTATAACATGAGATTTGAACTTAAATCTCAGCTTCTTGTTCTAGAGAGAAACAAGGATAAGAACAATACAATATTCTTCACACCCTTTTTTTCTACTGCAAAGCACACTCTATTCTATATAGATAACATATCTTTTTAACTCCACATACTTTTGCAGATTGTGTTAGCTAAAACTGGAATAGTACAAATAAAACTTTACAAAACACTTCATTCCATTTCTAGCTTAGTCTTCAGACTTGACTGCTCTTTACATCTGCACACAACTTCTGTCTTTTATCTTGCTTGTTTCTCCTAGACTTGTCACCATCTGTTCAGGTTTGATTGATCCTAAACAGAAAAGTGCTGCACAATCTTGTCTGTTGCTTCCACAATCTTCCTTGAAATCAGCCCTTTAATTCATTCAAGTTCCCTGTAAATACTTCAATGTAATGTTATGTACTTGGACTTCTCGAACTGTTCAGGCTTTGTCACTTCTCGAATGATTGAGAATTCTCGAATGATTGAGAATTCTCGAATGATGAGACTTCTCGAATGATGAGACTTCTCGAATGATTCATATTTTACACTTCTCGAATGAGACATATCCTGACTTCTCGAATGGTACATATCTTGATTTCTCGAATGATAAATAACTTGACTTCTCGAATTGTTTCCATACTGAACTTCTCGAATGATTTATCTTTTACACTTCATGAATGAGACATTTTCTTCACTTCTCAAATATGTGACTTAGAGAAAAGTTTAGTATGTGCTCAGACTTATCGAATGGTAGACATTTTGCCTTAAAAACTTTCTTCAACTTGAATCCTTATTTTTCCAGCCTTATTCTAATTAATGCAAGATTCTTGACTTAAATCTTCTACCAGCATTATTTGAGGCTTTAATTATAGTCTGGATTACAACTCAAAGATCATTTCTAACTACAGAAATTACATTTAAAAACAAAATAAGTCACCATTTATTGCAAGATAGTCTAAGTTTACATAACAGATAAGAAGATACTATCTAGTAGGCTTGATATGATCCAACAATCTCCCCCAATTTGGAAAAAGACAGTTTTATAAAGTAATAACAAGATATCAAGCCTACCTATTTTTGTTGTTGTAGTTGTTGTTGTTGTTGCATGAAGAGATCATACTTTGCTTTCTTCTCTTTCTCTTCCCTTTCATTTATCTCTTTGATTGCATTGAGAATTTCTAATCTGGTCATGATCTCTTCAATTAGGATTGCATCCTTTGGCATATCAGCAGCAACTTGAAGAGTTTGAATTGGATAATCACTGACAAACTTGAGTCTATCTTAGATGTGACCCCATTTCTGAGTTTCAACTCAACTCTGTCAGGATCTTTGAATACTCTGCACTTTCCCTGTCTTCTCAGCTCTTCGGACAATCTTTCTATTTCCTCTTCGTCCTTCTTCTTCTTTTTCACCATCTCCTCCAAATACTTAACTTTATCAATTTTCTTTTGGTACTTCATAGCCAAGTACTCAACCATTTTCACCATCTTCAATTTATTTATCATACAGGATTTGTCAAAGAGACTGATCACTTTTTTGATTTCATGAGTTATTGTGTCAGCTTGATCATGATAGAAATGTTTTTCTTCACCATCAACTATGGTGATAAACATCCTTTTATCTCTAAATTCCACCTTACAGATTCTGTTGGCTTTCCATTTCTTGAGGTAGATTTTTTTTGGCTCAACAATTTCCTGAATTGATTATACTGGAAGACCTTTGTCAAGGACAACTATTTGCTTTCTCCACTTTGGACACCTAACTAGTAAAGAACTAGTAGGCTTCTTGAACTTTGTCATTGTGACAATGTTGACTTTCAATTATTGACAAGGTTTCATCTTTTTTCTTTGAATTTTCTTTAATTCATTCCTTATAACTCTATTTGCAGTAGCATTGACTAGAAATATTTTTGGCTCTTTGGATTTTAGGATCATAGCAGTTTCAGAAACTGTTGGAGCCATATTAGCACCCTGAATTTTGGTAGGTGTACTAGTATGAATACCAATAGCTTGCTGCTTGGATGTTTTCTTCCTTTCATATTTATTTTCTTTGACAGAGCCCTCTCTCTTTTCCTTGTCCACACTCTTCTTCTTCTTGTCATCTTTCTTTCCTCCCCCTTAGGGTTGATATCTTGTGATGAAATGAAGGCAGAGTGACTGGGCATGATTTGAGTTGGCACTTGAACTGAAGGAGCTTGATGTGCATTTCCCAAGTTTGAGAGAAGAGTTTGCATTGATGTTAGTTGAGCAGAAATTTGAGCAAGGGTGGTGCCTTGAGTGGCATTGGAGATGTCAAACTCCCTCTAGAGAGTGCTCACACTTGACACAACCGTAGAAACAGTAGAGGTGAGGGATTCAACCTTTGTATTCAAGTCATCAATTGTTTTTGCCTTATCAGCTTCATCATTGGCCTTGGATTGATAAGAAATATCCACTTGAAGTGGTCTCAAGGCATGAAGAGCCACATCCCCAGGCAGTCTATCTGCATGTCTGTTTGCATACAACACTTGAACCATGCTGTTTATTTTTTGTTGATTCTCAAGAATGGTTGCATTGTTTTGAATCATTTCCTTATAAGCTCTCTCCATTGTATCCATCTTGGTGTAGAGAAGTGATGATTCGCCAGACTAAGCCCCAGATGAGATATTTTCATATATACCTCCAGGTTTCATATTTTCCTCAATGGCTTTTAAAGTGACCTCCGCCTTGGTTCCGTGATCATAAATCTCATCATGCAAACCTTCAGTAAGATAATGATTTGACTATGGTTGAACCTTTGCAGTTTCATGAATAGCATCATAGATTGCTAATGGAGTGAAAGTCTTTTCATAAGAACCAAGAGTTGTCAAATACTTCTGTCTAATCCACTATAACATCTCCTTCATGCTCACAGTGTCCTTGCTATCCAATCAAGCATCTACATTGGCCTCTCATTCTTCAGCCATTTGAGCATTATTATCATTAATCTCCTCTTGATCTTTGGCATACTCCAACATAATCTTAGCATAATCTTTGTTGGGCAAATGAGAAGTCAAGAGTTATTGAGCAATATGGTACCATCCATCCAACTGATCACCATAGATTTCTCTGAGTTGTTCATCTGAAAGTGACCAACCATAAGATGATGGTCCTGATTCCCTGTCATATTGCACAGGTTTCAGCCATTGTGACAAAAAGTTAGAGCTAGGGCCACTTGTTACAGTAGTCCCCTCAGTATCTATGTCATCATCCAATTTCTCAGATGATTCTCTAGACACTGGATGGATAGGTGATTTCTCCCTAGAAGACAGTCTTTGAATAACTGAGGAGTGTCGAGGGGATGCCATTTGCACGGAGTAGAGGTCCCCTAGATTTTTCAATGTCTGGGAAGACACCTGGTGCTCCAATGGCTCATGAATGAGACCAAAGGGAATTGTTGCATCCTCAGCCACCACAGAGTCTGAAGTAAAAACTCCTGAAGCCTCTGTGGCTTTGATGGTCATCAGGATATGCCTCAGCATACATCCCCTCACCATCTAAATGTATGTCCTGAGTGGTGAGTATAGTGTCATGCACTATGTCACTGAATTTAACTCACTAGGGAAAGAGGAATCTTGATGATCAAAAACCTCATGTGTTTGGCTAGACACATTTGGTTATGAAAAAATATTGGGAATAGAAGAGAGATTGTGAGTAGTTGTGAGTGTTGACAACTCCTCCTGAGAAAATGAGGAAGTTTCAATAGAAGTTCCTAACTGTGCATTTTGTGTTTCCTTTTCTACTAAAACTTCTTTATTTACAGGAGTGAGTTCATGCAATGGTGCAGACTTTGTACAAGGTGGAGTGGGCTGGCTCCCAATTTCAATAGATGCATTCTATTGAGAGAATGCATCTAGTAACAAGTTTATTCCCTCTGTAATCTCTTCATCCTTTTGAGAGTACATAGATTGGTCTGTTATGGTGCTTTTCTTTTTCTTTCTCCTGGTCAGAACAACCTTTGGTAACTCATCTTGTTCTACTACTACATCTAATTTTCTCTTAATAGTTGGCTTCTTCTTTTTCTTCCTTTTAACTACATCCTGTTGGGAGGATGTAGATGTTGGTTCACTATCATCTATGGATTTTGAAAAAGGGGCTTCAGTTGGGTTAGAATTCCCTGGGTTAGGTAGAGTTTGTTCTTCATCTGCCTTGGAAATTCTTACTATGTCAAGAGCATGAAATTTAGGCTTCACAATTGGATAATTTTCAAATAAAATACTTATGTGTGGAGTAATTTGAAGAGAGTTACACACTATGCTTCTTGTTTCCAATGATGCAAAGATATTCTTTGACATGGATTTACAATAGCCAATTTTATTTTTGTCCATTCCAGGCAATTCAATCAATTTATCATTTTTATAATTAAGTACTAATTGAATAAATCGAGGAAAGAATATTTCATTACCTCTCTTTGGTAGTCTAGTGGCAAGCTCCCCAAGATTCAGTCTCCCAACATTGAGTTTGGTGTTGTAGGCCAGAGAGTGCCCAAGCTTCAAGGCTATCATGCTAAGTTGATCAAAGCCAGTCTTCCTGCAGGCGAAGACTCGAACAAGAGTGTCAAAAACAAATGACCATTCTTTCCTTAGGTACTTCTTCATTACTTTTCCAATTTCGATGTTCTCATCAGCATACTTAATGAATTCAAAAAATTCTATTATATCTGAGTTTGTGGGGTCTGAGTCAAAGTCCCTGGTTCGTAGTGACATACATGTGTTCATGTCATCTTCATTGAAGCTTATGTTCACATCTTATATCCTGCATGTGAACACAATCTTTGAGACTCCTTCTTCAAGTGCGATCTCTTCCCAAGTAGCAGTGTTCCAGAACTGCCCAAGAAGGTCCATGTAGAGAATGGGATTGCAAAGTAGAGGCTCTTTCAAATATGAATCAAGTAGGAACCTTGTGAAGCACTTGTACTGGTCCTTGGCATCTGCATCACGTGAGATAGCCAAAAATTTGTTGCAGGGATGGTGTAGATTACAGTTGATCTAGATGATGCCATTGAGTAGTGTGTAGAAAAGATAATAGAAGAAACGAAAGAGTTTTAGAAAAGTTTAAAGAAATCTAATGTAACTGTGGAGAGACAAGGGTTTCTTGAGTTTTCAAATAAGTGTAGAAATGAATTGTAAGATCTATTATGCTTTATATATGACTATGCAATAGATTTAAACTGTTCGAGAACTTTGAAATGTATAAAGTACTTTTAAAGAAAAACTATTTAAATTGATTCGGGAACTCTAAAAGTACATATTCGAGAACTCTGAGTTAAAAGGATTTGAGAACTCGTTAGCAAGTGATTCGAGATGTCTGAAAAAGAAACTATTTGAGAATTCTGAAAGAAATTAATTCGAGATGTCTCAAAGAGAACTGTTCGAGAACTTTGAAATTAATTGCAGAGAACTCGATTGAGTCAAATTTATTCGAGAACTCTAAAAATTTGTAGTAGTAGAGAAGTTTGAAAGAAAAGGATGGCAACTTATTCAAAAACTCAAGTTTCATGAGATTATTTCATTTTTACTTGGAAAATAAAATAAGGAAATTTTCTCAAAATAATTCTCAGATTAATTTAATCAAATTTAATCTAACCAAAAATTATTTTTTGATAAATTATCCCTGTGTGAAGAAAAATACTCTTGTTCTTTAATGATGCACAGAATATTAACTCTATACAGGTTGTTCCTTGGAATAAGACTGAAATAATTCCAAGATACTAATCTTGTTTCTCAAAAATAATGTTCAACAATATGACTAGTGTATTTATAAGTATACACTAGTTTTACTTCACTTAGATAATTAATTTCAAAAATCATGTATGTGAAGTAATTTTTGCAACAGTTACAGATTCATTTTTAGTACCATTTTGCTTGAAGGATTTAGCATTCCAATTTCACAAACCATCCTGTTGAAGGTGGCTTCATCCAAAGGATTAGTAAAAATGTCTACTAACTGTTATTGTGTTGGAACATAGAGAAGTACAATAGTATCATTCTCAGCATGTTCTCTTATGAAATGGTACCTGATATCAATGTGCTTTATTGTTGAGTGATTCACAGGATTGGTCACAATTGAGATGGCACTAGTATTGTCACACTTGATAGAAATCTTCTCCAAAACAAGTTCATAGTCTCTTAGTTGATTCCTTAACCAAAGCACTTGAGCACATCAACTCCCAGAAGCTATGTATTCAGCTTCAGCTGTGGATGTTGATATAGATTATTACTTTTACTATACCATGAAACCAATCTCTGTCCAAGAAATTGACAGCTTCCTGATGTACTTTTTCTATCAACTCTGTAACCAGCATAATCTGAATATGTGTAACCAACAGGATTGAATCCAGTTTCCTTGGGGTACCATAATCCCATGTAAGTTGTTCCCTTTAGATATCTGAGAATTCTCTTGACAACAATGAGATGAGACTCCTTTGGATTTTCTTGAAACCTTGCACGTAAGCATGTAGAGAACATGATGACAGGCCTACTTGCAGTCAAATAAAGTAGAGAACCGATCATTCCTCTGTAGGTCTTCATATCAACACTTTTTCCCTTCTTGTCTTCATCAAGTTTTGTGCCTATAGATATAGGAGTCTTAGCAGGTGAGCAATCTTGCATGTCAAACCTTTTCAACAGATCATTTACATATTTTATTTGACTTATGAAGATTTCATCTGTTCTTTAACTTATTTGAAGCCCAAGAAAATAATTAAGCTTTCACATCATGCACATTTCATATTCACTTTGCATGAGCTTAGAAAACCTTTGACATAGCTTTTCATTGGTAGAGCCAAATATGATGTCATCCACATAGATTTGAACTAGTATAATATCATCACCATGCTTCTTATAGAAGATAGTTTTGACAATATTTCATCTAGTGGATTGATTGTCTAGAGAAAACTTTGATAGGGTGTCATACCATGCTCATGGAGCCTGTTTGAGTCCATATAGTGCCTTGTGTAGCATGTATAAAAAATCAGGGAATTTTGAGTCTTCAAAGCCAGGAGGTTGTTGCACATACACTTCTTCTTCCAATTCACCATTTAGAAAAGCACTCTTGACATCCATTTGATAGACTTTAAAATTTGAGTGAGCTGCAAATGCTAGAAAAATTCTTATATTTTCAAGTCTTGTAACTGGAGCAAAGGTCTCATCATAGTCAATGTCTTCTTCTTGTGAATAGCCTTTTGTAACCATCATTACTTTATTCCTTACAACAGTGCCAAATTCATCCATCTTATTTATGTATACCCACTTCGTGCCAATTATTAATCTATCACTAGGTGGTGGCACTAACTCCCAAACTTTGTTTATCTCAAATTGATTTAGTTTTTCCTGCATAGCAGTGATCCAGTCATGATCCAACAATGCTTCTTCAACTAATTTTGGTTCTACCTTGGATAGAAAACATGCAAACAGACATTCATTCATTGTTTCTCTTCTTGTCCTTTTTCTTTCTTCAGGATTACTAATGATTTGATCAGCTGTGTGATCCTTGTTCCACTTAGTTGAGTGACCCACACCTCTTTCTCCTGAAGTGGATTCTTCCTGATTTAAGTGATTAGTATGTGTTGTAGATCCTTGAGAAGCTCCTCCTGAGTTAATTCTAGGGTTGTAAGGAGAATTCTCAAGTTGAATATGACTGAAGTCCTCAGCATTTGTCTCTTCATTTACTCCATGTGAGATTTCTACATTTGAACATTCATGTGCAATTTCATCTCTTTCCTTTTCAATAGCTTCCAATTCCATTTCATTTTCAAATCTCAAAGTGTCACAGTTTTGTGATTGAAGGTTCATAGCAGGAAACTTGAAGTCATCAAATGTCACATTTGTGTTTTCCATTACTTTTTAATGATCAATCACATATACTCTATTATAGACAGTTTTATCCGAGGAGTATCCCAAAAAGATTCCTTCATATGCCTTGGCTTCAAACTTCCAAAGGTTGTCAGCATCATCCTTGAGAAAAAAGTATTTTGTTTCAAACACATGCATATACTTGACAGAGGGTCTTCTGTTTGTCATGATGTGATAGGGTGTCTTTCCAACTGGTTTTGTGATGAGTGTTCTATTTTGATTATAACATGCAGTCCTAACAGCTTCAGCCCAAAAACTGGTTGGAAGATTTGCTTCTGCTAACATGGTTCTTGTAGCTTTAATAAGAGTCCTATTCTTTCTTTCAACAACTCCATTTTTTATGGAGTCGTTGGATCTGAGAATTGATGAGTGATCCCATTTTCCTTGCAAAATTCACTTAATGTAGCATTTTTGAATTATGTTCCATTGTCACTTCTTATGGCTACAACAGGTGTAGGGCCCTTGTCCAATCTTCTCATTTTTTCAAAAATTAAATCAGGAGCTTCATCTTTTGAGTGCAAGAATTCCACCCAAGTATATTTGGAAAAGTCATCAACCATGACAAGTGCATATTTTTTCTTGGACATGGAAATGACATTTACTGGTCCAAAGAGATCCATATGAATTAATTGTAGTGGTTTGGTGATTGAGGTAAATTCCTTAATCCTGTGACCTGATCTCTTTATTTTCTCTTTTTGATATGCCTCACACAATCCTTCTATGCAGAATTCAAGTGAGGGCAGGTTCTTCACTAATTCTCTTTTAACTATAGAATTAATGTTTTTAAAATTTCAATGAGACAGTCTCTTGTGCCAAAGCCAACTTTCATTTTCTGAGGCCATGGTATAGAAACAACAAATTCTTTCCTTGTTTGCAGAGTCCGAATCTGCTACAAACATGCTTCCCTTCCTTACACCTTGTAGAGCAACCTCTTTGGTCTTTCTGTGTAATATGAGGCACAATTCTTTGTGAAACTTCACCTTCAAATCTTTGTTGCAGAATTGAGTGATACTGAGTAGATTATGCTTCAAACCACTGACCAAAGCTACATCTTCAATGACAACATTTCTAAAAGTTACCATTGGGCCAGCTTCCTCCTTGAAATGTGACATCAGGGCTTTGTCACCAGTCATATGTCTTGAACATCCACTGTCCAAGACCCATATGGCTTTCCTTATTTTACATGTGCCCTGCAAGTGCAAAAAAATCAAGTTTTCCTTGGTACCCAAACCATGTTGATACTTTCAATTTAGTTGCATACATGTCATTTGTTTTCATTATTGTCCTAGTCCCTTTGTCATGCATAACTACAGTTTTCTTATTTTGATTTTTAGTCAAATTTGTACTTCCTGAACTAGATGCATTTCTTGGTAACAGTGATTGCTTTCATTGTCTAACAATACTAGCAGTTTTAGGTATAGAGGTGTTGATGTTCAAGTTTTGACTTATGCATCCATCAACAAACTATTTTCTGAGCATAAAACAAGTGTTCATGATATTCATATTACATGGCATGCAGTCAAATTTATCACAAAATGTTTGATTATCATGCATCAAGGGCTTAACAAAAACACAGGAAAACTTATCATTTTCAACAATAGGCTTTTTGCACATATGAGTCAAATGATTAGTGGATCCACAATTCTTACAAACATCTCTAGGTGCATTGTGCAGTGGATCATAATTGTTGTGTTTGTTGATGCCTACTTTTCCATTCATGTAAGGTTTCTTTTTCTTAGCATGCATGGATTGATTTTCTTTTACAACATGTTTCTTCTCAGTTTGAGGAGTTACATGAGCTGTTTTGATTTCCTCTTTTTCTATTTCAAGGTCATCCTCATCTTTTAGCTGTTGATTGATGATGAGACTTTCTTCATCAAATACAACAGTTGCCTTTTTAAAAATAGGATTTTTGACATTCTTTAAAACATGAGGATTTCCTGGTACTTCAGTTTTCTTTCCCTTTGTGGAGATAGGTCTTTTCTTATTCAAGGACTCGTAATCAAAACCAATTCCAACTTTGGAATTTTCCTAATGTTTCTCATGGAATTCATGAACCAGGATTGAAGAGTTTTGGCAAGATCTGATTTTTAGCTCATTTTCAGGAAAAATATTCCCTTAAAAACTTTTCAATCTATTCAAGACATATAATTTTTTTCCAGATATTCATTCTCCTGTTTTAGATATTCCATGCTCACAAGACTTAGTTCTAAATGATCATTCTTCTCAGATAATTGATCATTTACTTTTAGCAATCTGTTAATTTCCTCATAGGCTACAATCATGCTAGTATGTATATTAATCATCTCAGTACTTAGCTCTTCTACAGTCTTTTTATATTGAGAATTAGATATGTCAATGGAGGTTAGAGTGGGTACCTGACTTTTTAAGGTGGATCCCTCATCATTAGACTTGGCCATGAGGGCTAGATTCATAAATTCCTCATCATCATCCTCATCAGTGTCAGCCAAACCCTTTCCCTCAGCTATATATGCTTTTCCTGAATACTTCTTGAGAAGGGCTTCATACTTGGCTTCTAACTCGAAATAGTCTTTGTCCTTCTTAATTGCTTTTGGGTTTCTACACTCTACTGCAAAGTGTCCAAGTTCAACACAGTTAAAACACCTAATTTTAGATCTATCAACTAACCCTGTTTTGTAACCTCCTTATGAGAAACTTTTTGAACTTTTTCCTTTTTTAAAGGAACTGAAATTTGGTTTGCATCTAGGCTTGAAACTCCTGTTCTTTTTTAACCTTAAATTTCTAAATTTTTTAGCCGTGCAGGCCAAGGATTTGTTGTCCATAGTTTTCAGTTCTTCAATAGTGTAGAACTCACCTTCATCAGACTCATTTTTCACAGATGACTCCTCAAAAACATCTTGATCTTCAGTTTCTTCATTTTTCAGCTTTTGACTTACACTTGTTCTTTCCACCTTTACTGGTTCTTTCACAATCAAGGCATTTGAGACATTTTCCATTTTTCCTCTGTTTGCAAGAATAGACTTTCTTTGGAAGAACTCTAAGTCATAGGTTTTTAATATTCCATACAGAGTTTCCAAGCGGAGTTTTGACAAATTTCCCCCCTCTTATAGCTTAAATCTTGCTTTCTAAATAATCTGGGAGAGTTAGCAAAATCTTTAAGTTTTTATCTTTTATCTCATAAAGTTTTCCATGCATTTGAAGGTCAATGATTAACTTGTTAAATCTTTCAAAAACCTCAGTGATGCTTTCATTGTGCTTTGACATGAATGTTTCATATTATGACACCAGCAACTGTCTTTGATTCTCTTTGACTTCCTCAGTACCTTCACACAATATTTCTTTGGTTTCCCATACTTGTTTTGCGTTGTACAGTTGACAACATTATTATACATGGACATGTCCAATGAATCTGTCAGTATCAACATGAGACTGTTGTCAAGGGACATTTTCTCTCTCTCGGTATCTTTGTACTGTGAAGGGTCTTTAAGCACCCATGTGGCTGGAAAAACTTCAGAGCCACTGGTTGTTTCAAGAACCAAGATACAGGCATAAATGGACCATTCTTCAAAATCTCTGGATACAAGTAATGTGCAATTTTGATGAAGGTGAACATCCCCTTCTTCTATAGAGAATAGTGTTCTCTATCAAATGGAGGAATCTTGATTCTGCTTAACTTCTGAAAACTCATTTTTGATCTTTGAACTGTTTGTATGTTAATAGCCTCGCTCTAATACCACTTGTTAGGTATGAGTTTCAGAGAAAGTTAACCAGAGGGGGGTGAATGATTACTTCAAATTCTTGTTTGAGTGATTTATAAATATAGCTTGTTTATATAATGTGTTTGTAATAAAGAAATGTGGAATTACACAACACACAATGTAAACTTTCAATCTATTGTATATTAATTTTTGTTTGCTACAATATGAGATTTGAACTTAAATCTCAGCTTCTTGTTCTAGAGAGAAACAAGGATAAGAACAATACAATATTTTTCACACTCTTTTTCTACTACAAAGCACACTCTATTCTATATAGATAACATGTCTTTTTAACTCGACATACTTTTACAAACTGTGTTAGCTAAAACTAGAATAGTACAAATGAAACTTTACAAAATATTTCATTCCATTTCTAACTTATTCTTCAGACTTAACAACTCTTTACATCATCCCTTATTTCTCCTAGCTTCATTGTAGACTTGTCACCATCTGTCCAGGTTTGACTGATCCTAAACAGAAAATTGCTGCACATTCTTGTCTTTTACTTCTGAAATCTTCCTTGAAATCAGCCCTTTAATTTATTCGAGTTCTCTATAAATACTTCAATGTAATGTTATATACTTGGACTTCTCGAATTATTCAGGCTTTGTCACTTCTCGAATGATTGAGACTTCTCGAATGATCCATCTTTTACACTTCTCGAATGAGACATATCCTGACTTCTCGAATGGTACATATCTTGACTTCTCAAATGATACATAGCTTGGACTTCTCGAATTGTTTCCAAATTGAACTTCTCGAACGATCCATCTTTTACACTTCTCGAATAAGGCAGTTTCTTCACTTCTCGAATTTGTGAATTAGAAAAAAATTTAGTATGTGCTCAGACTTATCGAATGGTGAGACTATTCAAATGGTAGACATTTTGCCTTAGAAACTTTCTTCAACTTGAATCCTTATTTCTCTAGCCTTATTCTTATTGATGCATGATTCTTGACTTGAATCTTCTACCAGCATTATTTGTGGCTTTAACTATAGTTTGGATTATAACTCAAAGATCACTTCTAACGGCAGAAATAACATTTAAAAATAAACCAAATCACCAACTATTAAAGATAGTCTAAGTTTACATAACAGACAAGAACGTACTGTCCAGTAGGCTTGATATGATCCAACAATATTATGCTTAGTTTTAACTGTATGCCTATGCAAGTGGAAATTGCAGTGATGACAAAGCAATATCTTGATGATGGGGGAATTGATAATGGTGACAGAGATGTTTAGTTGCCATTGTTCGACTTCTCTACTTTGGCTAGTGCAACCAATGGCTTCTTTACAAACTCTAAGCTTTAAGAGGGTGGTTTTAGGTATGTCTATAAGGTATTATAGATGAAGTTATCTAGGTCAAAAGTTTTATTGATGTCCTAAGTCAATAGGTAACTACAAGTTTCATTTCTTCAGACCTGTCTTCCACCTTTTATATCTTCAGCATTACATAACTGTCTCCGAGTCTGCGAAAATTGCATTTACATAATTTATACGACATCTTTGATTTGTTCTCATATTTTAGTTGGTTGACATACTATGCATTTCAATTTCTAGTGCACATCTCATGGCTTATATTTATGACTCACTCCTTGTCAACTAGGGGATTTGTTAAAACATTTTAAACAATAATATATTATCTATTATACAAACAGTCCATACAGAAATTCCAAAAGGAACCTCCAAACAGTAAAAAGGGGGACAATGAGGTACTGATATTGGAACCTGTGGAAAAATTGAAAAGTTTCTACAATGGCATCAGGATTGTGGAATTAGCCTGTGATGAACCTCTTCCAGAAATTCTAATTTTTTCGGGGGTAGCACCATTAGGTTTGCTAATGTTGGAAGGTGCACCAACAGAAACTCCCATTATAGAAGAGGTTCCAGATATTGATATTGAGATAGATTTGGACACAAGAATGCCTGAAACGACCGAGAAGACATGACCAGCTGGTGATACAGTTGTTGTGGTGATGGATGATAACGATGCCTCCAAGGCCCTAATCGTTGGAAAGCGACTGGAACCTGTTATAAAACAGATGCTAATTAGATGCTAAAAGGTTCCGGGAGGTGAAACTTGAACAGATTTTAAAAGCAGAAAATGTCAATGCAGATTCCTTGGTAAAGTTAGGGACTCAAAATTCTGCAACCTTACTGGGAGTAATTCCCCTTGAAATATAGCCTCAACCTAGCATCCCACATGTGGAAGTGATGGAGATCGAGGTTTCAATCGAGAAGCTATGGACAGACCCAATAAAAATTTATATCTCTAAGGGAGATCTTCTTGAAGACAAATATGAGGATAGAAGAATCAGGTACCAGTCAGCTAGGTATGTGATCTATGATGAGTACCTCTATAAAAGAGGTTTTAATCAGCCCCTGCTCAAATGCATAGCTGGAAATAATTGTGAGTATATTTTGAAAGAGGTTTATGAAGGCATTGTAGAAATCACTCCGGGGTACCTCTCTTGCCCACAAAGTGTTAAGGCAGGGATATTATTAGCCCAGTCTGAAATCAGATGCTCACAGGTTTGTTAAGTTCTATGACCATTGCCAGAGGTATTCAAACCTTAATAGTAGACCAACGGCATCTCTCAAGCCCTTGGTTAGTCATTGGCCATTTACAATATGGGGTATTGATTTAATTGGGGAGCTACCGAAAGGTAAGGGAAGTGTGAAATATGTTGTGATAGCTATGAATTATTTCACTAAATGGGAAAAAGATGAACTTTTGGCCAATATTATTACTGGGAAGCTAAGGGAATTTGTCTACCGCACAATCATTTGCAGGTATGAGATCCCTCACTAATTAATTTCTGGCAACGAGAAGCAGTTTGACAACAAAGAAATAAGGAAGTTGTGTGATGATTTGGGGATAAAGAAGATTATTTTAGCTTTCTGCCATCCTCAAAGTAATGGCCAAACAGAAGCTGTGAATAAAATAATTAAGCATACTTTGAAGGCAAAATTGGAGGAAAGTAAGGGAAGCTGGCCAGATGAGCTTTCAATGGTGTTGTGGTCCTATAATATGACACCTCAATCAACAACAAGAGAATCACATTTTGTCCTTACTTATGGTTGTGAAGCCATGGTAGTTGTGGAGATTGGAGCAGGTTTCTTTAAGAGGGACAATTATCAAGTCGAGAATAATGTAGTCAATCATCGTTTTTTACCTAGATTTAGTGGAGGAAATAAGAATATCCTCACTACCTTCTTACCAGTAGAAAACTCGAAGATACTACAATAACATGGTTCATTTGGTTTATGTGATTTAACCCAGGAGTTGCCTAGTCTTGGCTCTTAAGGTTCATGAGATTCAACCTAAGAGATGTCGGGTCCTGGCTCCTGAAGCTTCTAAGAATTAGTTCAACACATGCTTAGCCACTGTTTTCGTTAGTCGCATCCCCAAAAGTGGGGTTATGGTGAAATCAAAAGGATGTGGTGGTGATTAGATCAATTCTTCAAGTGAAGAGGTTTCTGGTAACCTTGGGAGGTACCATTCACATCATTGGTTCTTCATTATTAAAGAGGTTCTGATATCCGAGAAGGTTCCAAAGAACCTTGAGGTTCTCATAATTTGAAGATTAACAACTATGCAACAAACACAATACTAGGTGCAAACTATAATGCCTATCTATTCTTGACATTTCTAGGATGATCATTTGTATATACACATAGAAATAATATTATGGGAAGCCTCCATAACAACTTCCACCTTAAACAAACGGATTTGAATATTTTATCCATGATACGAATCCTAGAAAGAGGTACATGTGGTTTATCAAACTTGTGACAGATAATAAATACCTTCCTAGAGAAGTTGTGATGAAGCCAAAAGGAAGTGGTAATTTCAAGGAGTCACCCAGTTTGAGAGTTTCTTGAAAAGGTGGGGAGGTTACACTCCTTTAGATGGTCCCAAAGAACCTTGAGCCTTTCATGTCATAAAGATTGACAACTATACAATGGACATAATATCGTATGTTTCAGAATAAAATAAAGCATGCATCAAACAGTGGAAGACATAAAATTTGAAAGAAATTGAAATAACCCAACGATAGAAAATGAAAATATCTAACCAACCGAATAAATATTCAAATTAATCTGTGGAACATCAAAGGTGCCCACCCCCCTCATAGAGAAACCAAGTCAAAATACCCAAACAAAAACCATTAATTTTTCAAAGAAGCATTAAAAGTATGGCAAGGAGGGAGAATCATTTAGCAAGAGGAGTATCATCAGTATTGGATGAGGCTTTTTCAGCAGGAGATGTAGAGGTGGCACTTTCGGAAAGAGCTTTTTCAGGATTAGGAGTTAGAACCTCATGTTGCAGGGTCTGGGATGCAGGAGCCGGCTCCGTCACCTTCATGACTGCTTTCACCGCACCCGGAACCTCCAGGTTCCCTATAATAGCTGTCAGATTCTTGTTCTTCAGCTCCTCCACCAGGGCAACAACATCCTCTCACAAGAGAGACCAATTGAAATCTAGCACCTTCTCGTACATGGATCTTAAATAATCCTTGACACCATTGTCATAGCCAGCTTCGTATTTAGCCTTCTCTCGGGGAGATCTCAAAGTTTTGTATATATTCACAGCATCTTGGAGAGCATCCACCTAGGCCATCAACTCCTGGGTCATTTCGGCATGAGTAGCTTCCAGCTTCTCCTGCTCCTTGACCAAATTGCTCAGATGCCCCTCTCCTTAGTCAATGTGGATTCTGAAGCCTTCATCTTCTTATTGGCTTCAACCAGCTTTTTCTTCTCATCCTCAGAGGTCTTGAGTTTGTTCTTCACATCCTTCAACTCATCTCTCAACTTCTCGTCACTCATGGCTGCTACTACCAGCTGCTCACCAAAACTCAATTGTAAGAAAGTGTTCTGAGCAGCAGAAGCTAGCAAGGCTTGAGAAGCTTCATTCATCTCATTTTGGACCACTCAGCTACCGCCTTTTCTGGAACCTGTTCCCCAAGCTTTCTGGTAAAAGCCTGCATTTCAGGAGAAGCATCAGGTATCATAACTAACCGGGACCTCTTCTCAGAGCGAAGGTCAATAGTGAAAGTTTTACCTTGTGAGCTTGATGATAGCTTCCTCTTAGAAGAGGTTCTAGAAGGCTCATGGGCAACTAGCAGAGTGAAAGTTGTGGAAATGGGAGTGGCATCAATAGGAGAGTCCAACATTTCCACATCTTCATCCTTGAACATGTCTTCGTACTTAATAGTTTTCTTGACAAATGAGGGAACAACGGGAGCCATATCTACAAAGCAACAGAAAGGAAAAATCAGATAAAGAGACAAAGATAACAGTTTGCACATATAAAGCTCATGATATGAATAATTAAAAGCTGTACATGCACATGTTAAACAAGAAAAAGAAGCTATGTATAAAGGAATGATGGGCTATGGGAAACAGTAGCGTGGAAGAGGTTCCATCACCAACTTTCGCTCCCTCAATAGGAAGGCTGGGACCTCTACCAACACAGAAGCCAAACAACTCTAAATTGGAAGTTGTTAATAGGCTTTCCCCATCCTGCAACGTGGAACATAAATCTAACATCTTTTCGGCTCTCTCTCTTGGAGCTCCCACCAAGGGGGTTTCTTTTGGAATCTCTACAGGAAGGTATAAGGAATAATAAGTAAAGGTACTAAGTGGGGGTATACTATGGAAATAAGAAGTAACAAGGGAGGTTCCTGACTTAGAGAGACATTAAAAGCTTTGGGAAGTGGAGGACAATCATAATAGTACAAGAATTGTCCAGCCCAATCATACATTCCCTTCTTATTCCCTCTTATGCACCTACCCTGATGAGTTCCCCATGCATTCAGATAAAAGTATCCAACCTTCTTCCCAGTTTCCTTCAGTGGGTAGAAGTAACCCAACTCTGGGGCAGATAGTGGTTCTTGGAAGTTGTCAGCATATAGGAGATACATATAGGTTGCCATCCTATAGGAGTTGGGAGTAAGTTGCATATGGGCAAATTCATAAAACTACAACATCTCTACAAAGAATAAATGCATAGACATAGACATTCCCAGCTTGAAGAATGTAACAGATACCATAGCATCGGGATCAGTTCTATCAGGTTCCATCATATCAAATCTATGGCACCTCTCACCAGCATGAGGTACCACCAAGGTACAACCAGCTACACAGGTCTCTAGAAGCTTATCTAGCTTAGCCTCTTTCATGGCTGAGTTTATGTTCTCACAGGCAGGAGGGACCCCATAATTTCTAGCAGCTTCTCAATCTATCACCATCACCTCTACCTCAATCACATCAGAGGAATCTTCGCCATTGTCAAAAAATGGTTGTTCAGATCCACCAGCAAATGAGGTTCCAAAGTCAAGAGGAGACAGGTTCAGGGAGGTTGGAACCTTGTCATCTCTCTCCACAAAGGATAGGGAGAGGTCTATAGGGGGCTAGGTATTTTCAGGGAAATTGTGGCAGCTGAAGCATCCAAAACCATCACTCTTGAGCGGGTTCTCTTCATGGGGGAACCCTTGTTTGCTGTTGAGGTGGAGGAACCTGCAGAGACAGTTGGGTTCAACATCTGTCTCAGAAACAGAATGGTTTGGACTTTAATGAGAGGATTTTGAAGAAATAGAGGGAAAGTAAGGAAAGTGGAAGTTTGGGTAATAGTTTCTAGCATCATTTAATTCCTATGGTCGGGGTGTGAGGAACCTAGGGCTATTGCTAAAAGAAATATGTAAATTTATTCGAGGGTTTCACAAAATGGGGCATATGGACCTATTGACGAGCAGGTTTCAGACAATATATTTGTTTAAATTGGTACTTATATCAACAAATATAGACACTTGCTAGTTGAAATAAACACAAGGGAGTTGAATAAGGTGAGGTATTTCAGGTGTTGGTGCAAACAACCATGGTTATTTTAATTATTTCTAGTGGTTCAAGGGTAGGAGCTATACGATGTGCCCTAGAAAGATTGAATAATGTGTATGAAACAATTATACGGTGAAGTAATGGGATGCACAAAACAGGCATGTGAGATGCATGTAAATGATGAAGAACACAAAATTGAACAGGTAACACATAAGAAAATCGAATGCAGAAATACAGTAGTTGTATATGCAGACAGGGATGTGATTACAATGACACATGACAAAGAAGAACATTGTATGAGGCTAAAGAAGGATGAATGAAACTTACCTTGAATAGGATTAAAGAGGAGAAGCTTGATACGATGGTAGAGGGTTCAAGTTGTTAAGGAGTCTTGGGTAGCTTGAGAGATGAAGGGACGCAAAAGAACAAGTTTTTGGAGAGATGTAGAGAAATGAAAAGCAAAAAGAGATTAAGTTATATGTATATATAATCATGGGATATTAACATCTAGTGGGGAACAAGGTGGATAGGTGGCAGGCTACAATTGGAGAATCAAGGGGAATGAAGAGACATGGCGTGAGCCAACACAGAAACCAACATAACTATTATTGCGGCAAGAGGTTAGCATGCACCATTTCGAATTAAACTCAAACGGCTTTAAATGATAGGGGAATCCAAGAGTTTCGGATGGTTGGAAGCAATTTAAAATTCAAATTAGGTGGCAAGTTGATAAATCTAGAGAAGAGGATAGAAGGTCAAACCCCTAATACAGGCCAAATGACAAGCAAATGAGGTTCCACATCGGTATCTTAGAAGTTGTTATCAATAATATTTGAGGTAATTTTTATTCTAATTTTAGGTATAAAGCAAGTTACAGTGATTTATGTAATGTGCGGGTTATTGTATAAAATCTTCTATGGATTATTTTTTATTTCTTACACCAGGTAAGCCCTTGTAAGCTTAGAAATATTTTGTGGAAGCTATATAATAGCTCATAGGGAATTACATGTTGAAGGATTGAACCTCAATTTCAGGGTTAGTTCCTTGTGCATTCAATTACTACAAGGAACCAGGGGTAATTATTGTGCCCAAAATCTCATATGGGCTGGATTTAGGCCTATAAATCATTTGAAGTCCAATCCATCAAATATTGGGGCTCTTGAAGAGATTTCAAGGCAGTTTAAGAGGAATTATGGAGGTTCCACTGTGTTAAAGTGAATCATGGAAGCTACTGAAAAAGTCTAGAGGGTGAAGAATTATCAAAGGGTGAGGAACTACTTGGGGAAAAGGTCATGGTGATGAGGTTTCACTGTCCAAAGAACTTCCATTATATCAAGACTGAAATCTACCTTGGGGAGGTTCCAGGAGGCCAATAAAGTTGGGAATTCACCTGGAATGTTTGAGCATGCTCTAGTTTCCAGAAAACAAGTTCCAGGTTCCATTAGATAGCTTCCAGGAACCAGCTTCCAGAACAACTGTTAGGAACCTCCTGGAAGGACAGTTCTGACTCGTTTGTTTCACCGGATTTTTAGGAGATAATTTATCTACGATTACAGGGGATAATTATCATAATATTCTTATCAAATCAAGGATAATTATGAGAAAAGTACATATATTTACATATATGGTCAGTTATAAATGGCAAAGGAGCTTCCAAGGAGTCCTAACTGGCTTGGACTCTCCTTATAGCTCAACTACTTCAAGATATACATCAAAGCAGAGGATAAATCTCATTCAAACACAGCTGATCACTCATAAATAAGAGTTATAACAACCAAGAACTACATATGGACTTGATCCCTATAAAGAGGGTATGTAGCCAACTAGCAAAGTGTTGGAAAAAATACTTAGAGGGAGAGAGCACGCAGGAACTCAAGTATTCTTGGATACTCTGAAGTACTTGACATGTGTAATCCCGAGGTTACACCCTTGTACTTTGGATCTTTGCTAGCTCAGTCCTTTCCACATAAAAATCACCATCCACCTTCTATGGAAACTCGGTCATGAAGTTGTTTATTGATCTTTTTCATCACTTTTCTTCCGTTATTCCAGTAAAGGGTCTCCATAATGTTATAGCCAAATTTCTCTCACAACAAAAAACTTGTTAAAAACAATATTTAATTCTCCTAGAGTGATCGACATCCTTATGCCTTCTGGGCATGGGCATGCAGTGCTTAGTTATAATTGCAGTTCTTTTAAAAGATTGCAATCATATAACTTCTCAAAGATGATGAATTTACTAAAATGTTGGAGAACGGATAACAGACAAATTTACAGAATATTCACCAAAAAAACATGTTAACTACAAAAATCATGAACACGTCCGATATTTTTACTAGAGCATGTCCATGTCTCGCACGGGTTTCAGAGCTAGTTATATTTATATGGATATAGCTTAATGTAATGACTTCTCTTTAAAAATAATATTGCTATTTATTATTTACTTTATTTTTTGAATTTTTTTATTATGTGTTTTCTAATATTTGTCAATGAATTAATTTAATAATTAATAATTTCATTAAAATTATTAGAATAATTAATAGAACACTTAGTAGAATTTTATTTTAATTATTTAAGAAAATAAGTAGGAATAAATCTTATTTAAAAATAATTAGTGAAATACATAGTAAAATCTTAATAATATATTTTAATAAATGAATAAATTATATTGTATATTATTGTAAAATAATTGAAAAAATATTTAATAAATACTTATTAAAATTCACATTAGTAGAAAATTCAATAAAATTAGTTGTCGAAAGATATTAAAATAGTAAAATGGTTACTTAGTAGAAATTTAATATAATTATTTAATAAATTAAATTATGTGGAATATTATTTTAAAAATTTGAGAAAAATTCTTTATAGAATCTTAAAATAGACATAGTTGCAATAAAATACTAAATTGAAATAAGTTTTAAAAAATATAGCGTAATGTGTTTTAATGAATAGAATACATAGTGTAATATTATTTTTTATTTCTTTGAATAATCAATAAATCACTTAATAATAAAAATTTTATATTTTTATTTAATAAAATAAATTATATTGAATTTTATTATAAAATAAATATAAAAATATTAAGTAAAATACATAATAAATTATTTTTAATTGATTTTAAAAATATACAACATTATGTATTTTATAAATAGAATGTGTACTAGAATCTCAATATTTTTAAGATAATTAATATAACACCGGGTTGAATCTTAAAATTATTATTTAATAAAATAAATTATAGTACAACTAATTTTAAAAAGATTGGTTAAGGTCACATATTTAATAGAACGATCTATTTTTATATAATAGTTTGTAGAACATTTATCGGAATCTTATATTATATAAAACAAAATATTTATTGGAACATTTTTATATTATATAAAAATATTGGAATATTTAATATTGGTACTAAGTGCTCCAATATATAAATAAATAATATATATTTAAATTTTAAGAAAATTTCTAAGACTCTATTAAGTATTTTACTAAATATTTAGTAAAATGTGTAATAGAATAATAACGTTACTAGAATAATTAATTGAACCATTAATGGAATTTAAAATTATTATTTAATATGTTCCCCGGTAAATAACAATTGTAGAAGGGGTTCAATACAGTTGTACAAACTAATCCCCTAAATCAAATACAAATATGAAGAATTGAGAGATTTTATTAACTATATATAAAATCTGATATAATACAAAAAAAATTTCAAAAAAACAAATTTTTAAAAGCTACTTGATTATGAAAAAGATAATACAATTCAAACAATTTCAGAGTAAACCTATCTTGTCCTTATAAAGGCACATTTACGATCACTTAAACCAACAAATTAATCAATTATATAAAACTAGGAAAATCTTCCTATCTACATTAGGTGATAATGGCAATCTCTGATTTTCTGTAACCGACACTCTTATTTCCATATCTATCTTCACCATCTCTTGATTTGTAAGAATAGACATCTCAGACTCTGATCTTAAAAACTCTGATCAAGTATACTCTGATTAAGATATACTTTGATGATAAAGTCTGATCTGCCTAAACTCTAATATTCTTAAACTCTGATATCTTGATCTAATAATCTCTCCAAATTTATACTTTGTGAAATAAATGATAAATTCAGATATGATGATGTCAAAAATCAGTGAAAATAAATGCATTGTTAAAGCCAGTATTTACAGAAATTGATTACCATTCTACTCAGTCAATTTTTATGAGTCCAAAATCATAAATGATTATTGTTGGTGTCAGAATTTTGACATGTCTAACGTCAACTATGTGCTATCAATGCCAAGGACATGATGGGAATAATGACGTCCGACGACAACCAAGCAGCTGTTGGAAACGGTCAAGCAACCGTCCTGAATTGTAGGAAGGGATAAAATATCAGTTTTAATACTAGAAAGAAAATATATTGATGGGTACCAGTTTCTATATCAAAAAGGAAAGCATTGATGAGTATCGGTTTCACAACAAATAAGGAAAGGAAATAATAGCAATCAATTCTGCATTAAATGAGGCAGTTACGCAATTTAAATATATAGAAAATGAGCATCAAGGAAGGCAACTCATACAACTTCTACTACATCCATTACACAAATAAACCATATATGCTATACATATATATTCTATCAGCTACAATATATACAACTCATACAACTTTCACAACCTACAACATCTACTGTACATATATACAATCTCTATCACCACACAATACCCCTATCAACTACACCTCCTATAACATCTACAATAGCCATAATACCCAATATACACAATTCCTACAACCTCTATCCGCCAATATACATACATACAATCCTCATTATCATCATTCAAGTTATACACATACAATATACATTACACTACACTTATATTGATATACAACTACGCCGCTACACTACTGCCTACTACATGTTGTCGTCTAGAGGTTACCTCCCTATTTTTCTTCATTACAATCTCATCTTTATCAGTTGTAACCTTAAAACCATTATTCTAGTGGATCATATTTGGTTGGGGAATGTCTCACCCGCGGTTTTTATCCCT
The DNA here is from genome assembly GCA_008931105.1 of Oenanthe javanica. NCBI lineage: Eukaryota > Viridiplantae > Streptophyta > Magnoliopsida > Apiales > Apiaceae > Oenanthe > Oenanthe javanica. The sequence continues at coordinate 11,510 of QRFB01003045.1, read as the reverse complement.
TAACGGGGGTTTTCTGCATTACCATTTCTTTGTGTTGATTTACTTATTTATTCTTGTTCTTAGTTCGATCATACAAATTATGTTCATTTGAAATCATTTAATCTTAATCTTTAACCTACAAAAGTTTACCAAAACAGTTTGACGCTGTCTGTGGGAAATTGATTAAGAGTCTAAGTGATTTCTGGTGAAACACACTCGACAATGGGCGACAATCCTCAACATACAAGCCCTTCAAATCAAGGTGGAAATGTGGGTGATGATGAAGGAATGATTTATGCTATCAAAAAGCTACAGGCTGAAATGAATGCCATGAAATCCGAGAATGAGAACTTGAAAAAAGAGCTAACTACGATGAAGTCCAACAACAAGGCTGCAACACGACGTACCATACCAAATGTCATCCGACGACTGGATATGGACGACACCACTGATGATGAACCTCAAGATAAGGAGAATGATCTTGCCACAGACGTTGATAGTGATAAAAATACAATCATTAATAGCGCCAACAACATACGACAACCACACGACAAAACGACAGATGAACGAGAAGTAGAACGATAGAAGACATCTAGGCGGTCGAGACACCAGAGTTCTAGATCACAAGAGCAGGTGCCAGACGCCGTCAAATTAGAATTACAAGATATGAGGAATTAATTTAGAGAATTCCTAGTGTCCTAAAGCCTCTGGAGAAGTCAACGCCAACAAGTTACGCAGACTCACCATTCTCCGACAACATTGTTATAGTCGACATACCCAAGCGATTTTTAGTTCTCGACATGAAAATGTATGATGGTACAAATGATCTACATGTACATATATCACAATACAAGAAAAATATGTTTGTCGTTCCGATCCCTATGGAATTACGAAAGCCATATATGTGTAAAGGTTTTGGTTCGACGCTGTCGGGACTAGCACTACAATGGTTCGTAGGCTTGCCCAACGGAAGTATATGCTTTTTTACTGATTTGGTCGATGCCTTCAATCTGCAGTTTGCGCCCAGCAGACACTTTGAGAAGATAACTAGTGACCAATACCGTGTCGTCCAAAGATATAGAGAACCACTGAGAGACTACTTGACAAGATTTAACATGGAAAAGGTGGTGATTACCAACTTCCACACACCGATGGCTATTGAGGCCTTCCGTCAGGGTCTGGTCAGGGACTCCTCTCTATACGATGAATTGACCAAGTATCCATGTAGTTCAATGAACGATGTCTAAACCAAAGCTATGTCACATGTCATATTGGAGGAAGATAAATGAGATGACGATGACAGCTACTATCATCCTAACAGGAAGGCCCCGACGATAAGAACTAAGGACTACAAGCCATATACTAGGAGTGAACGAGAAGAAACAAGTGCCTATGGTCGTACCTAATTGACGTCATCACTAGACGAGGGGCATCCATGCTGTCAACACTCGACATCAACACTCGACAGCAACACTTGACAGAAACACTTGACATGCAACAAGCTTCAATGGACTTAAATACACATATCATCAATTCGATGCCTTGGCAAGGCTAGGGGCAATCTTCAGTCAACTCAATCAGTCCAACATGTCATTTATACATGTCCGATAAAAGACAACCCGACATCAGATAACCCAATGGATACTGACCTGCGACAAACAATTGTTGGACACAAGCATTTACAAAATACCTGTCTGACGAGATCTAACTTATCAAACGACACCTAACATGTCGGACGACACCTAACTTGTCGGAAGACATCTGACATGTCGGATGACATATGACATTCGGACGACATGACATCTACTTTTATTTTTCTAATCCTCATACGTGGACACAATGACAAGGGGCAGTACCTTACGACATTTACGACAAGAGACAACATCCCACAACATTATGCGACAATTACAATGTTAACAAATAAGAAGAACGACAAGTCCACATACTAATATGGTGTATATTCAATCCAACTTCATCAGCTTATTAACAGATTCATACTGACGTGAATGTAAATACAATGATGAAACATGAACCGTTGACACCTCTGGAAGTGTCCAACGGCTCCAACCTGATTCGACTACATCCTGCACATAAAAGAGAAGTTAACAACTCTAGTAGATGAATAATGTCCATTTACCCTTCACGACGCCATTAGGCCTAAAGAACGCATGCACACCATTTCGACAACTTGTCATGTCTTACAATAAAGACGTGAATTCAAGGAACACGACTGATCACGTCAAACACTTGACAGAAGCTTTTGAGTTGGCGTCTCTAATATCCGTCAAGGACTTGACAGAAACATCCGACATACGACAGGTTCCAAGAGAATCCAACGCACAAGTTGACGTCTTGACTAGACCAGGACCAGTGTTTAGACGTCTCAACCTGTCCAACATTCCAATCATACACATTTTCAAACTAACCATTGAGAAAGACGACACCTTGGAAGAAATCATGGATGTTACAATATACTACACCGACATGACAACTCAAAGGCTACTTGTCCAACGACATCCATCATGTCGACAGAAATGACATCTACATTTATTTTTCAAATAATTATCGTATGGTACGCTTTCTTGAGAATTAGTTACTTCTTTTAATCTTGTCTTGAAAAATATACAACATGTTTTCTTTTAGTTATGACGTCTTCTTTGAGATCTACATGCTTTAACGTGAACTATGTGAAAATATGCTTGTATGTTATATATCATGCCTCATATGCTATTGTTTCGACAACACATTTATACATATGCTAGATTTATTATATGTTATTTAAGTCTTGCATATAGCTAAGTTATATGCATGATAATACATACTCTGCGATAAATAATACATTGATGATTCTACGATTCATGGCCATTACAATTACGTGATAACTAAAGGCATTGTATCCCGATATTATCTATTATTGGGTTGATCACCCATGACGTACGATGACTAGGGGCAACCCTAGTACCACAAATACAATAAAAATAACAAAGGCTTACGTCGTAAGGCAACGAACTTTGTTATTACACCATGAAAAACTTATGATAAATTAGTTTGTTTCAAGAGAGGAAGGCCTTTTAGCTACTTAAACGTTGTGCATGCACCAACGAATATATTATAATCAACGAATGACAATTTACGATAAGTGATGATATAGAATCGACGTATGTAACACATATTACATGTGACGAATAAATATTATGACCACATTTGATCTACAACGTGATACAATTTACATGTCACATTGACATATGACATATTACAAATACTTGTCACATTGACATACGACATATTACGTTTACATATCGCATTGACATATGACGTGAAGAACTTACGTATCATATTGACACAACGTTTCATTTCATGATGACAAGCTATGTGTGTTCATCTACGTATTTCAACTACAAGTTAAAATAATTACAACTTATGATTTATGCTTATGAATTAAATATTATGGTCGTGGAACACGTGTCTCATGAAATTACAACGACGACAATACAATGATGAATTATAAAATCTTGAATTTTTGTCATGTGTTACGATGACAACACAACGTCAAATTACATAACACGATGATAAGTGACATATTACGATGACAAGTGACATATTATGATGACAATTTATGCGTTTTGTCTACAACTTATATGTTACGTTTACAAGACACATTACAATACATCTTACGTGTTAACACTCTTATTTTCTACATTAGAATCACTCCAAATTGTGGAGTCACATGAACCTGTGGGTAAGCCATTTTAAGTAAATGGACGCATATGGACACGCAACCGATAATAACAAGAGTATATTCGACATGAAAGATAATTTTATTGGTTGTATATCTCCACCCAATAAAATTTGAGGCAAATGTTGGTGTCAGAATTTTGACATGTCCAACGTCAACTATCTGCTTTCAATGCCAAGGACATGACGGGAACAGTGACGTCCGCGACAACCTAGCAGTTGGAAATGGTCAAGCAACCGTCCTGAATTTTAGGAAGGGATAAAATATCATTTTTAATACAAGAAAGGAAATATATTGATGGGTATCAGTTTCTATATCAAAATGGAAAGCATTTATGAGTATCGGTTTAACAACAGATAAGGAAGGGAAAAAACTAGCAATCAATTCTGCATTAAATGAGGTAGTAATACAATTCAAATATATAGAGAAGGAGCATCAAGGAAGGCAACTCATACAACTTCTACTACAACCATTACATAAATATACCATATCTGCTATACATATATACTCTATCAGCCACAATATATACAACTCATATAACTTTCACAACCTACAACATCTACTGTACATATATACATTCTCTATCACCACACAATACCCCTATCAACTACACCTCCTATAACATCTATAATAGCCATAATACCCAATATACACAATTCCTAAAACCTCTATCCGTCAATATACATACATACAATCCCCATTATCATCACTCAAGCAATACACATACAAGATACATCACACCACACTTCTACTGATATACAACTACATTGTTACACTACTGCCTACTACAAGTTGCCGTCTAGATACTACCTCTCTATTTTTCTTCATTGCAATCTCATCTTTATTAGTTTTAACCTTAAAACCATTGTTCTAGTGGATCATATTTGGTTGGGGAAAGTTTCACCAATGATTTTTATCCTTTAAAGAAGGTTTTTCGTGTCACCATTTCTTTGTATTAATTTACTTATTTGTTTTTGTTCTTAGTTCGATCATACAAATTACATTCATTTGAAATTATTTAATTTTAATCTTTAACCTACAAAAATTTACTAAAATAATTATATCCTTTAGAAGCTTCTCTTCAGTGACTACTAGAGCCTGCCTCATTTCTTCCTTGATCTTGTTCAACTCTTCATTTGAGCCATCTGCTTGAAGATAGCGACTCTTAGATTATAGATTGAATTTCTGCTCATACTTTCTCCCATATATAGAGTGACAACCAATATTGTACTTAATGAAGTAGAGTTTTTTACCATCTCATTTTCAAAATCATCTTCAAGAACATATCTAGGCATGTATACCCCCATCAAAGTTTATTTTCATTCCCTTTTGTTTGTTTGAGATTGTCTTCTTAATGTTTTTCACCTATCTTCCTGTGGTCACATTCTTCTCCTTAAGCAAATATAGAACATACTCTAGCTCTTTCTAACTTCTGTTAAAAATATCTAGATTACTTAATTCAAATATCTTGCCATCTTCAAGAAAATATATCAGTTTTTCTCTGTGTGTATTTCTATCAAATATATCATTAACAAGTTGTATAGAGATAAGTCTGTCAAGATTATTTTAAGACAATTCTTCATTAATTGAGTCATTCAAAGAAAATGGATCTTTTAGTTCTAGCTAGACTCCGGTAAAAATTTCAGCTTACTCATGTCCAAGACCTCCTATTTTTATTGGCTCTAAGGCCTTAGTGGTAGCTTCAGCAACTTCTTCTACAAAGGTCTTGACTTTCTGTTCAATGAGACCTTTTCTTTCAACTTTTTTTTCTTCGTTAAAGGAAATAGCCAAAGAAGTGAATAATTGATCAATTTGTCATGAAGAAGGTTCATAGATTTTCTTCTTACCCCTGTCTTTCATAGTATCAGAGTTTATAGCCTGAGATTTTCTAGACCTTGTGACTGGTCTATTAGAGTTTAAATATGTTACCTCCTCTAACATGGCAGGTTTCTTTAGGAAAAGCTTTTGCTTCTTGAGCTCTACTTGCTTAGCCTTTTCTTTCATCTTTTTGAATTCTTTTACAATATTTAAGGCTTCTTCAAAATCAACCCTAGATTCTCTTCATTAAATAACTTTTTAGTCTTTACCTTGTTATACTTTATCATCTTTGGGTCTTTGTGAAACATTTGAATTATGTTGAATCTAGACAATCCCACCTTATTCATGTAATACATAGTTTATTCTTTTGATGTAAAACATTTATAGATTTACTTTTATAGGAATTCTGGACTTAAGTGTATCATTGTAACCTGCAGTTTAGAAGAAGTCATCATGTTGTAACTCTCATGTAATTAATGGATCTCAAATAAAGTTCTGATAGAAGCTCAAGAAATTTGATCATGCATTAAGAGAAATAAGGCGAGGAGGAATAAGGATTGCAAATATAAAGAATTACTCAAAAGCAGATATCGTGAAGTCTATGAATGAAGCATATCGTGAAGTCTGTGAATGAACTGATCGAGAAGTCTTAACAAAAATTATAGCAAAGTCTGAATGAAGATGTTAGGAAGTCTATTCTTGAAACATGTCATGAAGTGAGGGATGTAATGAAGTGTACATATCTCAATGTTAGGTTATCGAGAAGTGGATGTGTCGAGAATTCACTCAACCCCTTGTATCATAAAGTGAAAAAGAATGGATATCGAGAAGTATATTATACAACATGTCGAGAAGTTTTAAAATACACATATGTCGAGAAATACACAGAGATGATGTCGTGAAGTATCAAAGGTATCGTGTCGTGAAGTCTACGATATGACTTATCGAGAAGTGAAAAAGACATCAGAGTTCTGGACATCAACACTTAGCTTATTTCAAGGAACTGTGCATGAGTAACAGACAAACTACGGAAGTATTATAATAATCAAGATTAGTCAAACTGTAAGTGATAATAACAAGTTTAAAAAGGTAGCTTGAAGAGAGAACAAGACTAAGTGACGGGGAGACTGAAGCAAAAGTAGAAGATTGTCATCTCCCAAGATTTAGCTAGATATAGGTTGTACCAAATGTAAAGTATCTCTTTTTTGTTTCGAGTTATAGTATAGAATTCTGCGAAACATATGTAAAGGAGACATGTTGTCTATTTTATCATATTGCAATGCTTCATTTGAACAATTCTTGAAAATCTAAATTCTTTGTTTTTCCCTCAAGAAGAAGAAGCTGAAATTCAAAGTAAATTTCAGATTTGTAACAATTTCAATTCTAATACAAATTAGATTGAAAATTTATTGTATGTGTTCTTTAAGTTTTAATTTCAGCACATTTCAAACACATACAACTAAGCTCAAATTTGTTACAAGAGTAAAGAAATGATTAAATTTTAAAAAGTTATCACTTATACATTCACCCCATCCCCTCTATATAGGTTTCTAGGATCTCATTCCTAACAACTGGTATTAGAGCTCAGGCTGTTGACATACAAACAGTAGAAAGATCAAAATGAGTTCACAGAAACTTAACAGTATCAAGATTCCTCCATTTGACAGAGAAAACTATAATCTATGGAAAAGAAAGAAAAATGTTATTATTCATCAGGGCTGCAAACTCAATGTATCCTGAGATCTTAAAGAATGGACCCTTCATGCCTGTGACACTAGTTTCTGAAATAACTAGTGGATCAGAAGTGATACCAGCAACATGGATACCCAAAGACCCTACTCAGTACACTAATACAAAGAAGGAGAAAGTGTCTCTTGACAGTAGCTTGATGCTTATACTAATAGAGTCCCTAGACATTGTTATGTATAACACCATTGTCAATTGCACCTCTGCCAAACACATTTGGGAAAATATTGAAATTCTCTATGAAGGCACATAAGAGGTTAGGCACAACCAAAGACAACTACTGGTTTCACAATATGAGGCTCTTATGTCCATTAAAAAAAGGCATAAAAGAAGTATTTGAAAGGTTCAACAAGTTAATCAAAGATTCACAACTGCATGAGAAGCTCTATGAAACTAAAGAGAAGAACATGGGGTTTCTATTATCCCTTCCAGAGCACCTAGAGCATAAAGTCTCTACAATAAGAGAAGGAAGGGACTTGACAAAATTGTCCCTTGAAACTTTGTATGGAATATTAAAGACTTATGAACTAGAATTCTTTCAAAAGAAATCCATTCTAGCCAATAGAGGAAAAATGGTAAATGTCTAAATTGCCCTTATTGCTAGTGAATTTGTGAAGCTAGAGAAGCCTGGTATAAGTCAGAAGATGAAGATTGAATAGGTTGTAGAGCAATACATTGAAGATGGTGAATCTGTCAAAAGTGAAAATGATGAGAATGAGTTTTACACTATTGAGGAGTTAGAGAGCATGGACAACAAATCCATCATTTTCATGATAAAGAAGTTTGGAAATCTTAGGTTCAAGAAGGATAAAGGATTTACACAAACTCAATTTTTGTTAATGTAGGTGCCATAGAGGCAATACAATAGACCTTTATGTCATTTGATTATTCAATAAACGTATTTATTATGACTTTAATTACTGCGATATATTTGTTAGCATAATAAATGTCCTTAGAATCATGATACAC
>QRFB01003044.1:15673-38403 GCA_008931105.1 Oenanthe javanica | reverse complement strand
TAGATTAATAATTGTTTCTAAATTATTAGTCTTAGTTTCGAATATATATATATATATATACATATTACATTGTATTCAAAAATTTGATTATATGCGAGTATTGGATTAAGTGTGATGTTATTTGCTAAGTCCTAGTATGGATTAGTTGGTATATAAATTATTGGATGTTAATTAGCTTGGTTAATTGAAATATTCGTATGGTGAATGAATTGTTTTTAAATTAATTAGTTGAGTTGTGGAAATTTTCGAATTATAAATATATATATATGATTGAATGATTGTTTGTGTCGGTTGTATTCCGACGGATAGCCCTAATTACAGGGGAAGTGCTGCCGAATTTTCTAAAACATAAATGATTTCATTATTCAAACGGCACCTTAACCCTGTATAAATGAGACTATTAGTTGAAATAGCATTAATGATAAGTGATTAATATTATATGCTATGTGCTATAAGGTTGTCAGTCTATCTCTATTTAATAATTGGTACTTCTGCTAGTATCAATGTCTGATATGCATTACGTGATATGTCAGTTAGTGAATAATCGAGTAACTGTATATGACTGTTATTACATGATGCAAGTTGTTGACTTCTNTAGATTAATAATTGTTTCTAAATTATTAGTCTTAGTTTCGAATATATATATATATATATACATATTACATTGTATTCAAAAATTTGATTATATGCGAGTATTGGATTAAGTGTGATGTTATTTGCTAAGTCCTAGTATGGATTAGTTGGTATATAAATTATTGGATGTTAATTAGCTTGGTTAATTGAAATATTCGTATGGTGAATGAATTGTTTTTTAATTAATTAGTTGAGTTGTGGAAATTTTCGAATTATAAATATATATATATGATTGAATGATTGTTTGTGTCGGTTGTATTCCGACGGATAGCCCTAATTACAGGGGAAGTGCTGCCGAATTTTCTGAAACATAAATGATTTCATTATTCAAACGGCACCTTAACCCTGTATAAATGAGACTATTAGTTGAAATAGCATTAATGATAAGTGATTAATATTATATGCTATGTGCTATAAGGTTGTCAGTCTATCTCTATTTAATAATTGGTACTTCTGCTAGTATCAATGTCTGATATGAATTACGTGATATGTCAATTAGTGAATAATCGAGTAACTGTATATGACTGCTATTACATGATGCAAGTTGTTGACTTCTGTGATAAGATGAGTATTATAGTAATATAGTACTATGGTTCGAAAGGGTAGATTTAGTTAGACGTTAAAGAGAACGTCGAGTTTATGAGATACTGAAATAGTATTATTACATGTGTAGATTTGAAGGAAAGAGAAGTGAAAGATAAGGGTAAAGCTAAAGTAGAAAGTTAGCGACGTGGTTAGTAGATCCACATGTTCAGCAGCCGCAGCTATATCTTGAGGCTAGTAACTCTTGCCTAAGTTCTTCTATTAAAAGATATGAACTATTTCACACTTTACAAATGCTTTATAAGTTATAACTGTTTTACTATCTACAGCATGTTTTGTACTAAATGTTAAACTTAAATTGCAATGCCATATAACCTACCTTATACTTTTGAATCCCTGAAGTGTTATCTTTAAACATGACTAGTATCCTTTTGATATTCCCTACTATTGTTTTAAATCCAATATTGTTAAATCATTTTGAATCCTATTGCCATTCTGTACAAATGTTATAAGACTTATGCCTACGACACGATTCTGGCTCTTTACTCAAATCCTGTTCATTTTTACTGCGACAGAGACTTGTTTTGAAACTTGTCTTCGAATAAAATTTACCTCGATCTCTTGACTTTTAAAAAGGGATTTAAATATGAAATCCGACTTTCAAGAAGTCTTTTTTATCAAATGATTTAGTAACTTTTAAAAAGGAAGGTTTTAATATTATAGGAATTCCAATCAAAATGGTTTCTGCGGATTCCTATGGATTGGAGGCGTAAGAGGCCGAGTGACGCCGGTCCAGCATTTTTTTAGCGTAAGAGGCTAGGGCGGTCCTAGTCCATCATCTTTAATAGCCAATGTCAATAAGTGCTGATTATGAGTACTCCTTAAAGGTCCAGAGGGACTTCGGTCCGTTATGGGGACTTTACGTGGCTGATCACCCGTATTGTCCGGGCGTTGTGGAAAAACTCCAATTAAAAATGATTTTGAAAAGGGATGTCCTAATGAGAGGACAATTTTTACAAAAGAACGTTTTATAAAAGATAATGTCCTACTGGAGGACAGTTTCTACGAAAAGGATTTTTAATACTGATGTTCTATTCAGAGAATAATCTTTCATTGAAATGATTAGTAATGGAATACTTTTATGATGCCATGCTTACAGACTTTTAAACAGCCAATATTGCCATGTTTCTGACTCCATTTTTACTTATATGCAATACTTCATGTTATCCATCTAATAACTAAATGTTTACCTACAAAGTTTGATCTTATTTATTTTAAAGATTTCCTTAACCCTATCACCCTGCACTGTCAGATACCTTACCCTCAAATGATTCTTTTTAAAATATTATCAGTTGTACCTTAACTTTAAAATTTCCAAGTTTTAGACTAAGCCATGAACAGACTCTTTTCTCACTCGTACCTTACCAAAGTATGGCATTGAAAAAAAATTTATGCATAAAGAATTCACAGATTTATAATGAATTCTGTATTGATGTTTTGAGGACAATAAGGTCCAGTTTTGACATTGAGAAATGATTTCAAAGTTTTTATTATGCTGTAGAACTGTTTACAAACTTATGCATGATTACTTGCTGAGCTTTTGTAGCCCATTCTATTATTTTCTAACCTCTACAGCTTTTGAGAAGCATGGTGCGAATTAAGCAAACTGCGAGGAAGAACACCTCATATATAAATTTTGCTAGGCTGGTTGAGATTGAACAAGTAGGATCGAGGCTGAGTTAGAAGGAAAAGACTTTGTTAAGTCTTTAGTGTTTATGTTGTTAGACTTTTGTTAGATAATTCAGAGTTGTAATAATATTTATTTTGGTAATGTAAATTTAATGAGTTTAGAGTTGTGCTTGTTTCATACCATTACCTGTTAAAGGTCCAGGGTAGTTGTCGGGGTCATGTTTATATATATTTGTGATTGTTTATATTTATATAGGATGCTTGCATATAGAATGTCGGTGACTCCCAGATCTAGACTCCGGGTCGGGAGGGCGCGACAGTAATATATATTTGTGATTGTTTCTGTACCTCCTGTTCCTCCTAGGACCTATAGGCCAGTTATCACCCGAGGAGATTTGCGAGTTCCTCATCACCCTGTTGAGTGGTGGGAGGAGAGGATCCGAGCGGTGGAAGAGGAAGGACGTAGGCAGATCGCAGCTAGAGCTTTCACAGACGATGTAGTAGAGGAGGCGAGGGAGCTGACTCGATTGCTTTGTAGGCTGGTGTTGGGGCTGAGGGAGGCTCGAGATCGTGATCACAGACATGACTAGTTGTTAGTGTTTGTGAGTGGGTTAGATGAGACATTTGTTAGAGCTCATCTAGTTTACCTTATCTGACTTTATTTTTGATTTTCATTCCGTACTGTTATTCGTGTGTTCTTGTACTTTATTCGGACCATTATTGTACTTATCGTTCAGATTTATCCAGCATCTTAACTTTGATATTGTGTTCCTTTATTATCGTTGTTATTCGGATTCCAGTATTATTTTTCTTATACCTATTGTTTACCCTTATGCTGATCCATTTAAAACTGTTGTGCTAACTTGTATGATAAAACCTTTTATACCCTTTGTCTTTCCTATAGTAACATGCCGCCAAAGAAAAAGACTACCCCAATTACTTCTCAAAGTCATTCGACTCAAGATCCACCCCAGATGGACCCTACTGTAGCCCAACTCATTTAAATATTTCAACAGCAAACCGCAGTTTTGACCCAACAGCAGCAAAATCAACAACCACCACCACCAGTTCAACCTGTGTCAACTTTCAAATCTTTTCATGCGGTTAAACCTCCAGAATTCAAAGGTACCGTAAATCCTATCGAGGCCAAAGGATGGTTAAAAGAGATAGAGAAAGCGTTTGCTCTAGTCAAGGTTGGAGAAGATCAGAAGACTGAATTTGCGAGCTATTTTCTGAGGGCAGAGGCAAACTATTGGTGGGAATCAGTAAAAGCAATGGAAGGTGAGGAAGTGATATCTTGGCAAAGATTTACTGAGTTGTTTTTGGAAAAGTATCTTCCCAGATATATGCAAGACCAGCTGGAGATTAAGTTCTTAGAATTAAAGCAAGAGAATATGAGTGTGGCGGAATATGAACCTAAGTTTACTGAGTTAGCAAGGTTTGTTCTAGAGTACGTGAATACAGAAGCAAAGAAAGCTAAAAGATTTCAACAAGCTTTGAAATCTTGGGTTAGAAGCAAGGTGGCAGTATTCGAGGTTCAGAATTATGCGGCAATGGTTCAGAAAGCAATGATCATTGAAGGAGAAAGTGAACTGTCCCAAAAAGAGAAGGCTGGAAAGAAGAGGAAGTTCGAGATGTCAGAAGGAAGTCAGGATGTTGGAAATGTTCATAATAAGTTCAAGAAGAGATTTGATAATCAATCCAACAGAAACCAGGGATTTCGGAAATTGAGAAATGGAAACGGAAATCAAGATAGACGTCTTCAGAATGTTAATCAGCAAAATGCACCTTAACCACCTCTACCAGATTGTAAGATCTGTGGTAAGAAACATGCTGGGATTTGTAACAGATTGAGAATTACTTGCTTCAGGTGTAGTAAGAAGGGACATTATGCTAGTGATTGTCCCAATGTCAAACCAGGAGTGAAGTGTTTTAAGTGTGGAAAGATCGGTCATATTTCGAGGGAATGCAAGGAATCACCTCAGACGGCTAATGTGTTAAGAATAGCAGGACCTCCATCTCAGACAACGACGACTTGACAAACTCGAGCTAGGACTTTCAACATGTCTATGAAAGATGCTATTCAAGATGTTGATGTGGTTGCAGGTACGCTCCCTGTAAATTCAGTAGAAGCTAAAGTTTTAATTGATTCTGGAGCTACCAAGTCTTTTGTTTCTAAAAAGTTTGTTGATAAGATGAATTGTGAAATTCGTCCTTTAGAGTCAACTTTGATTATAGAAGTAGCTGATCAAAATAAAGTTCCTGTGAGTCAGATATATCCTCATTGTGAGATTAAGATAAGTGGCCAACTTTTCCTTGTCAATCTGATACCCTTTGAGCTAGAAGAATTTGATGTAATCTTAGGAATGGATTGGTTGGCTGATTATGATGCTCAAATTGAATGTAAAATGAAGAAGGTAAGATTGAGAACTAAGGATAGTAAATAAGTTGTATTACAAGGACAGAAGCAAGTTAAGAAGTTTTTGAATGTTATGCAAATTAAAAGGTTACTTCGTGAAGGCTGTGAGGCCTATTAGTGCATGTAAAAGATGTGGGAAAACAGACACCAACAATGGAAGAGATCCCAGTGGTTAATGAGTTTTCTGATGTTTTTCCTGATGAGTTACCTGGATTGCCACCAGATCGAGAAATCGAATTTAGCATTGAATTGGCACCAGAAACCGAACCGATTTCTAAAGCACCATATAGAATGGCTCCAATAGAAATGAAAGAATTGGCAACTCAATTACAAGAATTGTTGGAGAAGGGAGTTATAAGGCCAAGTGTATCCCCATGGGGAGCGCCAATTTTATTTGTGAAAAAGAAAGATAGAAGCATGAGATTGTGTATTGACTATCGCTAACTCAACAAGTTGACAATCAAGAATAAGTATCCATTGCCAAGGATAGATGATTTGTTTGACCAACTTAAAGGAGCATCTTGGTTCTCGAAGATTAACTTATGATCTGGATATCATCAATTGAAGATCAAGCCTGAAGATATTTCGAAAACAGCATTTCACACAAGGTATGGGCATTACGAGTTTCTAGTGATGCCATTTGGGTTAACCAATGCTCCGGCCGCTTTTATGGATCTTATGCATAGAGTTTTCAAGAAGTACTTAGATAAATTCGTGATTATGTTTATCGATGATATACTAATATACTCCAAGACAGAAGAAGAGCATGTAGAACACCTGAAAATAGTATTGGAAATCTTGCGAAAGGAGAAGTTATATGCTAAGTTCTCGAAATGTGAGTTTTGGTTGAGAGAAGTATAATTTCTTGGTCATGTTGTCAGTAGTGAAGGAATTCGAGTTGATCCAGTAAAGATTNAGTACAATTTCTTGGTCATGTTGTCAGTAGTGAAGGAATTCGAGTTGATCCCGTAAAGATAGAAGCTATGGTAAATTGGGATAGACCAAAGACACCTACTGAGGTAAGAAGTTTTCTTGGATTAGCTGGTTATTATCGGAGATTTGTTCAGGACTTTTCTAAAATAGCCACTCCATTGACTAAGTTAACTAGAAAGAATGAAAAGTTTGTTTGGAATGACAAATGTGAAGAAAGTTTTCAGGAATTGAAGAAAAGGTTAGTATCTGCACCAGTGCTAGTTTTACCAGATGATCAAGGGAATTTTATAATCTACAGTGATGCGTCGCACAAAGGCTTAGGATGTGTTCTGATGCAACATGGGAAGGTAATTGCTTATGCTTCTAGACAATTGAAGATTCATGAACAGAAGTATCCAACACATGATTTAGAATTGGCAGCTATCATTTTTGCTTTGAAGATTTGGAGACATTATTTGTATGGTGAAAAATGTGAGATTTACACAGATCACAAGAGTTTGAAATATATTTTTACTCAGAAGGAGCTTAATATGAGACAAAGAAGATGGTTGGAATTACTTAAAGATTATGATTGCACTATCAACTATCATCCGGGCAAGGCAAATGTCGTAGCAAATGCTTTATGCAGAAAGGAGAGATTAAAAATGTTAGTTTCATCTGAGGAGTTGATCAATGAGTTTGAGAAATTGGAAATAGAAATATATGATTCTGAATCAGTGGGAGAAATGGTGTATACAATGACGTTCTAGCCTGAATTGTTAGAAAAGATCAAACGATGTCAAGAACAGATGATGAGCCAAGACAAAGCTAAGTTGAATGGAGAAGAGTTAAGAAGTCAGAAAGACGATAAAGGAATTTTTAGGTATTCCTCACGAATTTGGATTCCTAATGTCCAGGAGCTCAAGAATGAAATTTTGCATGATGCGCGTAACTCAAGGTACTCTATTCATCCGGGAAGCACAAAGATGTATAAGGACTTGAAAGAAAATTTTTGGTGGCCTAATATGAAAAGAGATGTAGCAGATTAGATCAGTAAATGTTATACGTGTCAAAGAGTCAAAGCTGAACATCAACGACCAAGTGGATTGTTACAACCACTAGAGATTCCAGAATGGAAGTGGGAACATCTTGCTATGGATTTTGTAGTGGGACTACCAAGGACAAGGGCAAATCATGATGCTATTTGGGTAATAATAGATAGATTAACCAAGTCAGCACATTTTCTATCGATTAACGAGAGATTTTCACTGGACAAGTTGGTTCATTTATACTTAAAGGAAATAGTTATGTGACATGGAGTCCCTGTATCGATCGTGTCTGACAGAGACCCAAGATTTAATTCTAGATTCTGGAGAAAATTTCAAGAGTGTTTGGGAACGAAGTTAAATATGAGTACTGCATATCATCCCCAGACAGATGGTCAAAGTGAAAGAACAATTCAGACAGTTGAAGACATGTTAAGAGTATGTGACTTAGATTTTGAAGGAAGTTAGGACGAGCATCTACCGTTAGTGGAATTTTCATATAATAACAGTTATCATGCCAGTATTGGAATGCCTCCGTATGAAGCATTATATGGAAGAAAATGTAGATCTCCTGTGTGTTGGAATGAAGTTGGTGAGCGCAAAATTTTGGGTTCCGAGCTTGTTCAACAAACCAAGGAAAAGATTGAGCTGATTCAGAAAAGATTGTTAGCAGCCCAAGATAGACAAAAGAAGTATGCGGATCAATCAAGAAGGGATATGAGTTTTGAAGATGGTGATCAAGTATTGTTAAAGATTTCTCCGTGGAAAGGTGTTAACAGATTTGGCAAGAAAGGAAAATTGAGCCCGAGATATATAGGACCTTTTGAAGTTTTGAAGAGAATTGGGAGAGTTGCGTATGAGTTGGCTCTACCGCCACATATGCAACACATTCACAATGTTTTCCATGTGTCTATGCTTAGAAGATATAATCCGGATGCGAGTCATGTAATAGAATACGAACCCCTAGAGATTCAACCTGATTTGTCATATATAGAACAACCTGTAGCGATTCAGGATCGTAAGGATAAAGTTTTGAGAAATAAGTCTGTTAGGCTTGTAAAGGTTTTGTGGGGAAATCCTCGAGTTGAGGAATCCACCTGGGAACTTGAAAGTGAAATGCTCGAAAAGTATCCCTACTTGTTTACTTAGGCTGATTCTGGGGACAGAATCCTTATAAGGGGGGATGATGTAACGACTGCGATATTTTAAATATTTTAGTAATATGAAAAATATGATTTTTATGATCAAATGTGTATTGTGTATTACATGGTTACATGGACCCATTATATGTTCATTTGACCGCTAGTTGACCAAGACATGCTTATGTGAATTATTAGAGTGATTTATGACTTTTAAATGTACATTTGATGCATTGTTGGATTTTTATAACATTATTGGTATGTCCAATAATTATGAAATTTTATATGTAGCTTCTATGTGATTTTAGAGACTTTCTAAAAATATTTGTGTAATTAACTTCAGTCCCAATATTTTTATATAATTTTCTCAGTCTTATTTTATCCTGAAAATGTTTATTTTCTAAATTCCATATTTAATTATTGGAATGTCCAAAAATCATGAAATATTTTCCAAAATGTTCTTTGTATATTCAGAGACTCTTGAAAAATAAAATTTTATTTTATTCGAACCCCAAAATATTTTTAAAGAATTTTCTACTCTTATTTCTATTTAAGGTGCTTTATCTTCAATGATTTTTATTTAATTATCTACGTATCATAAAAATATTTTAAAAATATGGGTGAGCTTCTAAATTCAATATCTTTATTTTAAAAATATAAAACTTATTTTGTACTCATTTTCCATCAAAAATTCGAATTATTAATTGTTTTAATTCAGAAATCAGCAATTGTGAAATTACCATTCTGCCCCTGTCTTTTATAAAAACCAGCAGCACCCATTTCTTCCCCTTCGCTCTGCATATTTTCTCTCAGGTCCGTTTCTAGCTTAGCTCATGCGATTCCTTTGTTTTTCTTTGAATTCTAAGTGATTGCTTGTGTTTCGTTGATCTTATGCTAGTAATCTAGTTAAATTTTATTGTAAATCTCGTTTGTAGCATTGCATGTATATATATGTATTCGGGTGTGTATGTATATGTGATGTAAGTTGCATGCAAGTCTTGTTTTGATGATGGATTAGTTTGTAATGCTCGTACCTAGCTGGAAATGGAATGATTTTGCAGTTTGAGTATGATTTGCCCGAGTTGGGCCATTTCTTTTAATCAATTGCCGTCGCCGGCGATGAGCTCCGGCGAGCCGGCAACCGGAATCATATTGGTTGTTTTTATTTTCGGCAGTTCTAATTGCTAGTTCATGTANGTTGTTTTTATTTTTGGCAGTTCCAATTGCTAGTGTATGTATTGATTAATTATTTATAGCATATTATAATTGCATGTCAAAATTTTGAATTTTCCGGCTATGGTTTTCAAATTTTCCGATTAGTACTTGAACATATATGCTCGTTTATATGCTTCCGAATATGTATTGATGATGGGTGCAGATTTTTCTAACTCCAATTATCTAAATTGAGGTGTAAAAGTAGATTAATAATTGTTTCTAAATTATTAGTCTTAATTTCGAATATATATATATATATAAACATATTACATTGTATTCAAAAATTTGATTATATGCGAGTATTGGATTAAGTGTGATGTTATTTGCTAAGTCCTAGTATGGATTAGTTGGTATATAAATTATTGGACGTTAATTAGCTTGGTTAATTGAGATATTCGTATGGTGCATGAATTGTTTTTAAATTAATTAGTTGAGTTGTGGAAATTTTCGAATTATAAATATATATATATGATTGAATGATTGTTTGTGTCGGTTGTATTCCGACGGATAGCCCTAATTACAGGTGAAGTGCTGCCGAATTTTCTAAAACATAAATGATTTCATTATTCAAACGGCACCTTAACCCTGTATAAATGAGACTATTAGTTGAAATAGCATTAATGATAAGTGATTAATATTATATGCTATGTGCTATAAGGTTGTCAGTCTATCTCTATGTAATAATTGGAACTTCTGCTAGTATCAATGTCTGATATGAATTACGTGATATGTCAATTAGTGAATAATCGAGTAACTGTATATGACTGTTATTACATGATGCAAGTTGTTGACTTCTGTGATAAGATGAGTATTATAGTAATAGAGTACTATGGTTCGAAAGGGTAGATTTAGTTAGACGTTAAAGAGAACGTCGAGTTTATGAGATACTGAAATAGTATTATTACGTGTGTAGATTTGAAGGAAAGAGAAGTGAAAGATAAGGGTAAAGCTAAAGTAGAAAGTTAGCGATGTGGTTAGTTGATCCACCTGTTTNTGCTGCCGAATTTTCTAAAACATAAATGATTTCATTATTCAAACGGCACCTTAACCCTGTATAAATGAGACTATTAGTTGAAATAGCATTAATGATAAGTGATTAATATTATATGCTATGTGCTATAAGGTTGTCAGTCTATCTCTATGTAATAATTGGAACTTCTGCTAGTATCAATGTCTGATATGCATTACGTGATATGTCAATTAGTGAATAATCGAGTAACTGTATATGACTGTTATTACATGATGCAAGTTGTTGACTTCTGTGATAAGATGAGTATTATAGTAATAGAGTACTATGGTTCGAAAGGGTAGATTTAGTTAGACGTTAAAGAGAACGTCGAGTTTATGAGATACTGAAATAGTATTATTACGTGTGTAGATTTGAAGGAAAGAGAAGTGAAAGATAAGGGTAAAGCTAAAGTAGAAAGTTAGCGATGTGGTTAGTAGATCCACCTGTTTAGCAGCCGCAGCTATATCTTGAGGCAAGTAACTCTTGCCTAAGTTCTTCTTTTAAAAGATATGAACTATTTCACGCTTTACAAATGCTTTATAAGTTATAACTGTTTTACTATTTACAGCATGTTTTGTACTAAATGTTAAACTTAAATTGCAATGCCATATAACCTACCTTATACTTTTTAATCCCTGAACTGTTATCTTTAAACATGACTAGTATCCTTTTGATATTCCCTACTATTATTTTAAATCCAATATTGTTAAATCATTTTGAATCCTATTACCATCCTGTACAAATGTTATAAGACTTATGCCTACGACACGATTCTGGCTCTTTACTCAAATCCTGTTCATTTTTACTGCAACAGAGACTTGTTTTGAAACTTGTCTTCGAATAAAATTTACCTCTATCTCTTAACTTTTAAAAAGGGATTTAAATATGAAATCTGACTTTCAAGAAGTCTTTTTCATCAAATGATTTGGTAACTTTTAAAAAGGAAGGTTTTGATATTATAGGAATTCCGATCAAAATGGTTTCTGCGGATTCCTATGAATTGGAGGCGTAAGAGGCCGAGTGACGCCGATCCAGCATTTTTTTAGCGGAAGAGGCTAGGGCGGTCCTAGTCCAGCATCTTTAATAGCCAATGTCAATAAGTGCTAATTATGAGTACTCCTTAAAGGTCCAGAGGGACTTCGGTCCGTTATGGGGACTTTACGTGGCTGATCACCCGTATTGTCCGGGCGTTGTGAAAAAACTCCAATAAAAATGATTTTGAAAAGTGATGTCCTAATGAGAGGACAGTTTTTACAAAAGAACGTTTTATAAAAGATAATGTCCTACTGGAGGACAGTTTCTACGAAAAGGATTTTTAATACTGATGTTCTATTCAGAGAATAATCTTTTATTGAAATGATTAGTAATGGAATACTTTTATGATGCCCTGTTTATACAGACTTTTAAACAGCCAATATTGCCATGTTTCTGACTCCTTTTTACTTATATGCAATACTTCCTGTTATCCATCTAATAACTAAATGTTTACCTACAAAGTTTGATCTTATTTATTTTAAAGATTTCCTTAACCCTATCACCCCGCACTGTCAGATACCTTACCCTCAAATGATTCTTTTTAAAACATTATCAGTTGTACCTTAACTTTAAAATTTCCAAGTTTTAGACTAAGCCATGAATAGACTCTTTTCTCACTCGTACTTTACCAAGTATGGCATTGAAGAAAATTTTATGCATAAATAATTCACAGATTTATAATGAATTCTGTATTGATGTTTTGAGGACAATAAGGTCCAGTTTTGACATTGAGAAATGATTTCAAAGTTTTTATTATGTTGTAGAACTGTTTACAAACTTATGCATGATTACTTGCTGAGCTTTTGTAGCTCATTCTATTATTTTCTAACCTCTACAGCTTTTGAGAAGCATGGTGCGAATTAAGCAAACTGCGAGGAAGAATACCTCATATATAAATTTTGCTAGGCTGGCTGAGATTGAACAGGTAGGATCGAGGCTGAGTTAGAAGGAAAAGACTTTGTTAAGTCTTTAGTGTTTATGTTGTTAGACTTTTGTCAGATAATTCAGAGTTGTAATAATATTTATTTTGGTAATGTAAATTTAATGAGTTTAGAGTTGTGCTTATTTCATACCATTACCTGTTAAAGGTCCAGGGTAGTTGTCGGGGTCATGTTTATATATATTTGTGATTGTTTATATTTATATAGGATGCTTGCATATAGAATGTCGGTGACTCCCAGATCTAGACCCCGGGTCGGGAGGGCGCGACATTAGTGAATACATTGTAAAATGTAATTTTAATTTGCATTTTATCTGTCGATGGAAAAATAGATGTAGAATGTGAACTGCTATATATAGTTCTAGCAGTTCATTGTAACAAGTTTGTGAAACATAATGCAAACAAAAAAAGCATAAAGGTTTTAGAAATCATTGTACTGATTTTCTCATTTCAATTTCATATTATAAGAAGCTTGGTTATTTTAGACCAAGAGTTATTGAAAGCAAAACAATCACTAGTGAAAAACTAATCCACTAGTAATTTTTAAATTGATGTGTTTTGTTTTCAAGTAAGTTAGTCTCAATTATTTGCTTAAAACAGTTTCTTAGTTTCTTCATCTAAAAAACACTCAAACTCTAAATACAAACTTATAATCCGCAAAGAATTTCTCAAAATTCTTAATTTTGTATTCAACCCCCCTTCTACAAACTTATAATAAGGGAAAATAACAGAATCACAGTAGTTTTTGTTTTAGGATTTTAAAACACTATATATAGATTGAGATCCCCTCATTCTTACATATTCTTTTTGAGCCATAAAGACTAAACACTTTCTCTCTATAAATCTTTATTCTTTTTATTCGTCTTTGTTATTAAAATTTGTAGTAAATTCATCAAAAGTTGGAATTCGTTGATTCTGGACTTTTCATAAATATCTTTTAATTCTCTATGACTTTAATGGTCTAAGTTTTTCGAGAAAACATCATTTAGATGGTCAAAACGGTCAAATACATATCTGGATAGAATTGGAGTTATGAAAACGTTTGACGTTTGAGATGCAATGTTATTATTGGGTACCAAGAATTGGGTATACGTTCTAGGATGTTGTGAATTCTTGATTTGCAAGTTTGAGGTAAGTTTTCAATCGAACATTCTAGAGCTTTTAAAATTATGTGTATATTTGATTAGAAAATTTTGGTTAAGTGATTATATTTTGAAGTGACATGTATTATCCTATATGTGTTGTATGTCAACAGTAATTTTGGAACTCTGATTTTTCCCATGGTTCTTTGAAAATTTAGGACCGAGGTCACCGGGTTGTAGTGACAGTTCTTTGAAAATTTAGGACCGTTATCACCGGGATGTAGAGGTCGTGGTATAAATTTTGGGTAGCAAGTAATTATTTTATGTGCAGTTATTGTGTCGTATCGTATTGAATAAGAATATGAAAGTGTATCGAAAAGTTATGTGTATAGTTATCGTATCGAAAATTATGTTCTTTTTGTATGTATTAGTTGTTACTTAGCCCGACCAGTTGGATCGATTGGTTACTTGCTCGGCTGTATAGCTCATTACTTAAAATTTTCAGGTTTGACGTATGAGAAAGATGAAGTGGATTGAATTTCGAGGATCATAGATTTGGAATATATTGGTTGTTGACTTGTTATTGCTAGCTGCGCTTTTTTATAGTTATCTTTGTAATAGAGTTTGGGATTAATAAATTGTATTTTATTTTAGTTTTAGTCGAATTAATAATCCAAAAAAGGGCGAGTTGTTATAGGCTTATACCTCTAATATCTGCAATAGTCCACCCGATAGCATTCTTGTGCTTCTTGAACCACTTATTTATCTTCCTGAATAGCAGACAATTCTACATAGACAATAATAGGCAAAGTAGAAGAATGTCCTAAATAGGAATATTTCATATGATAAGGAAAAGCTTTTAATTCTAACTCTTGTGGTTCATCAATTGATATTTTTGCAATTTTCAATTCTCATGATGATAACTATAATGATTCAAAGCGGTTTTTGTTCTTGTACTCTGTGAATTAGCTTCCAACCAAGCTAAGAGTTCAACCTCATCATCTTCATTTTGAGAAACATTCAATATTAATTGCTCCAAAGGGTCATGAGAAGAGTTAAAATCTAATTTTTCAAAAAAATAGATCATCAAACAAGGTTATAGCTAAGCAATATTCTAAAGCATCTAAATATTTCATGGCTTTAAAAACATTGAAAGTCACCTTTCCATCTTGAACCCTCATAGTTAGCTCCCAATTTTGTATATCAATCAGAGTTCTCGATCGGTCTCATAGTCTAAAATAATGAAATCAGCAGGAAATATGAAATTGTTTACCTTGACCAAAACATCTTCAATTTTTCCCTCTGGATGAGCAAGAGACCTATCGGCTAGTTGAAGAGTAACAATTGTAGGTCAAACTTCTCAAATCCCCAATTTCTTGACCATGGACATTGGCATCAAGTATATGGTAGCTCCCAAATCACACAGTTCTATCCCAAATAAGGGTCCCTAATAGTGGAATCCATGGATCTTTCATCTTTGCAGGTATTTTATTCTATAAGAATAAGTTGCACTCCTTTGTTAGAGCTACTATTTCAAACTCACTCAACCTTCGTTTCTTCGTAAAGATGTCCTTCACGAATTTCACATAGTTGGGCATCTGTTCAAGAGCCTCCACTAGTGGAATGTTGGTACAAATCTACTTTAACACATCAAGAAACTTCTTTAATTGAGCATCTTGTTTTTGCTTTTGAAATCGTTGAGGGAATTCTGGTTGTGGATGAATATATGATTTTTCAGATGGGCTCTCTTCTGGAGAGATTATAACATTATGATTTCCCTCTTTGTCTAAAAAAATTTGCTTTCCCTTAGTAGCAGTAGAATTAGTTGTAACACTTTCTAAGACTTTTCCACTCTTCAATATCATATCCTTTCACTGCCATTTCCTAATATCCCTAGACTTTTTAGTGTCGCTAGGAAGAGAACCATGTGGTTGATTCCTTAGCTCATTAGCTAGTTGTCCAACTTGATACTCTTAATGTCTTAGAGATGCTGCTTGACATTAGATAGGTGCTTCAATATGAGATCGACTAGCCTCGTTCTTGATAATGTACTCCATCAATATATTTTCAAATGAACTAGTTTAAGGTGGTAGAATATGTTGTCGAGCTTGTTCAAAAAATTCATGTGCATGGTTAGGCCTAGTATTGTTGCCTGAATCTCAAGAAATTGTCCCTTGATTGCTCCAAGAAAAGTTAGAATGTTCCCTCCATGATTGATTGTATGTGTTCGAATAAGGGCCGCCCCTTATTTTGATTTTCCATGTAGTAGACTGATTCTGGATTTGAAGGGCAACTATCATAAGTACGACCTTCACTACAGTGCACACATGGAATATTTTGAACTTGATTGACCCGTGAAGTAGACTATCATAAGTATGGCAACTATAATAGAATGATTCCGGATTTAAAGGGCAACTATCATAAGTATCGAACTGTTGAATAACACGATCCCTATCATCCATCACAATCATACCATTTGGAGCATTAGGAATTGTTCCCTGATTATTAATCTCATCACCTATAATTATTTCCCCCCCTTAACTTTGCATTGTTCTCTTCTTATTTTATTGAATGTTCGCTCGTTTTCAAGATCAAATGTAAATAATTCTACGAGTTCCTCACTCATGCACAAAGAAACCTGATAGGAAATAAATTATACCCCCGTTAGAACAAAGGCAATAAAAAACCAAATTGTACGAATATTAAATTCATAATTAACAACTAAAATAGTCCCCGTAGCGGTACCAAAAACTTGCTACGCAAAATCTAGATGTGCAAGTGTGCACAATCGTAGCATTGTAATAAACACCAGATAACGTTCCTCAAGAACTGTATATTCATGTTAATCATAAATAAATTCAAAAATTTCGGTTATTAGATACAAAAAGTGGTTTATGATATTCTAATTAAACTAATATTAATTAAAGACTAAATTAACCAACTAATAATATAATAATAGCAATATATCGTGTTTTAAATATGAGAAGATAAGTCAGGATAATTACTTCTCCCTAATATGTGAAGATTGACAAAAGAGTTAAACAATATTATAGCTAATTCACAATTTACTAACTAGAATTCAACTGTCATAGGTTTCTTTCAAAATTATTATGATATAAATCCAACAAATTAAACTAATATATGTCTATGTCAATTCAATTTCTTGAAATATAATAAACCATCAATTCACAGAGTTATGCATGGTCACAATATATGTCTATACCATAACAAAATTGAAATTTAAAAGATTTAATCATGCACTATTCAAGTTTTGTGTCAATTCACTACAACCCTCTTAGTAATGTAACTAACTCACTACTAGAGTTGATCAGAAATAGCAAGAACTGATATGAATATCACTTGAATGAATAAGCTGTAAAATTGCATATAATACTTTTTAACCAAACACCAATAATCCCATCCTAGGGTTCCATAAAAATTATAACTCTATAAAAGTTAGTTCGTAATGAAAATCTCAAAATCAACCAAGAGTAGATTACACATATTCAAGACAGAAAAGTTTAAGGAGAGAATTCAAAATAAAAAGATGAAGAAAACAAATCAAAGTGAATATCTCCAATGGCTGAGATCTTCTTCTTTTAATGGCTGAGATTCTCATAAGTGTATATCTCCAACAAAAGTCCTTTTAATTATTTAAAAGGAAAATAAGGAGTTTCCTAATCAAAATAAAATTTTAATAAAATAAATTGGTAGTTGACTTTCTGACGTGATTCTGGACTAATTCGGCTTGAATTTAATTTAAATGTTACCTTTGAATTAAATATCTTTTCCTACGCTTTCCGTGAGCTCTTGAATCGTCTGAAACAGACTTCTAAAACTGAAGTTATGACCCAAACAGTTAAAACTGTGCAAGCTGTACAAAAAATTCGAATTTAATTCAAATAAACCTTCAACTCTTGCCTTTTTAAGCTCTAATACTTTTTTATTATAACTCCTTAATTCCAAAAATAAAATTTATTAAATAAAAATCTAATTCAACATAAAATAACTAAAATAGAAGGACAATATTAAGATTAAACACATACTTATCAACTTGTGTGTCTTTTTGCCTATTTAAAATTTGATTTGCATGTAACAATAATATGAAAAATAATGCAAGATAATAATGCAAAGATGAATAAACTCGATCTATTTGTATTATTGTTGAATGAATACAAACTCTCATAAGGTATACAAAATCCTTAGCAGCTTCTCTATAAACAATACAAAAGCTCTCTATATCTCTATGCCTTCAATTCAACTTCAATATTACAACTCAATATTGACTCATAATATGTTAGATAGAGTATTTATATAGACCACCATTCAGTTACACAAATAATAAAATAAATTAAAATTAATCAGGAAGAAAATTTCGATCTATTTACTAACTCCTTCTTTCTGTATGTCTAGTTCATTCCCATAACATATCTTTAATTTATATGCCGTATTTTCCAAGACTTTTCTTCAGTGAATCACTTCCTTCTAAAACTATAACAGCCTTATAGACTCTGTAACCCTTCAGACTCTGATCATCTCCAGAATCTGATAGTTCTACAAATTCTAATAAAATTATTCTTTTCTTGATTCTTTTCATCTTAAGTACATGTACATGGTCTAATATCTCCTGATAGTATAAACTAGACTCTGATAATATTTACTTTAAACCATATACTAGAATGACTTATTTTATTCAATTACAAGTATATGTTATGCTAGATCTATTCTAGTATTTTATACATCATTAAATATATATCATTCCTAACATATAAATTATTTCTGTAAGATACTGCAGAGCGTGAATGATGACAACTATCAAACCTAGTAGAATATGTAGGATAATGTATATTTAAAAAGAGCTAAGTCAAAAGCTATAGTTTATAATTATGAAAATTTTGTCATATGCCTCATCTTTAGAATGCAAGAAATATACTCATGAGAATCTTGTGAAGTCATCCACTATAACCAATGCATAATTTTTCATGGAAATAGGCATTATGTTGTTTGGTCCAAATAAATTCATGTGTAAAAACTCAATTAGTTTATCAATTGAGGACTTTGTCTTTGCCTTGAATGATATTTTATTTGTTTACCCTTTTGGCAGACATCACATAGACCATCATTGGTGAATTCCATCTGAGGAATGCCTCTAACCATATTCTTATTTACCAATTGATTCATGGCATTGAAGTTGAATTGAGTTAATTTCTTGTGACACAATCAACTTTCATCAATTTTAGCTTTGCTAAACAAACATATCATTGTGTCTGCCTTGGCTGAGTTGAAGTCAGCAATATACACATTCCATTTTTTGTTTCTAGTTAGAATCACATCACATGTTTCTTTTTTTGATATGATGCATGCTTCAGTTGTGAAACATACACCATTTTAAATGTCACATAATTGACTAACACTTAGCTGATTGTGCCTCAGACCGTCAACTAGTGCTACCGATTCAATGATGATATTCTCTTTTGAAATCAAGCCATATCCTAATGTATAATCGTTGTTGTCATCTCCAAAAGTGACTCATGGGCCAGCTCTTTCCACAAACTTTGTGAGCAGAAATTTTTCTTCAGTCATGTGCCTAAAACACCTATTGTCCAAGTACCAAAGATTCCTTTTTCCCTACACACATTCAAAAATAATCAAGTTGATTTTGGTACCCAATTTGTCTTGGGTCCTCTCATATTAGTCTAGCCTTTGTTTTAGGCACCAACTTTGAGAGTTGGTTTCTGAACCAAAAGTTCCTTGTTACACATGTTCATATCATAATTCATGCTCATGGAATTTTGAGATATAGATGTATGAACATTAGGATTGAAATTCCTTGGCATGACAGGCATACTCATGTTGGCATATATAAAATATGGATTACATATGTAAGGCATATGTGCATATGGTGCATGAGCAGGTGATGCAACTAATTTAGAGTTCATAGAAGAAACATGCATGGCAGGCATATTGGATTTGCAATGAACAACAAGATGATTAACACTACCACACTTAATACATATTTTCATAAGAGCATATTTGTTAAGAGTGTAGTTATTGTGTTTGTTAATTCCTACCTTACCATTTTGGTTCTTCTTCTTCTTGATTGCCTTAGGTTCATCTTAATTAAAGTCTATCTTTTCCAATTTTTCTTTTAGTTATTTCTTAGAGAGATGACCTACATTGACCTTATCAACCTTACTCATGTTTGATTACAAGGGACTGTTTTCCTGAAAAATGCAATGGGTTTACCAAGTTGTACTTTCTATTTCACAAACTTAGCAATTGATATTTTATCTATTTATGAATGCTTATCAATTGACAACATCGATCGATTGATAATTCTCATCAGTTGACTGGGAATTAACAGCCGATTGATCTTTATCCATGGATAGTTTCTCATCAATTGCTATCTTCTCAACAGATTTAGATAATTCAATAAAGGAATTTATTCCATGAATATCATTCATTTGTTTCTTGACTTTGGTAGATCCATTCCATTTTTTGTCAGTTTCTATTGCTAATTGTTCTATTAGTCTATCTCCTCTTTTCAGATTCTTCACTAGTTCCTCCCTAGTATCCTCATATTCTTTCTAGAATCTTTCTATGGTCACTAATTCACTCTCAAGAAAATTATTTCTTTCTGTTAAAGACTCAATGGAACTTTTAAGCCTAGAATTTTTCGTAGTGAGGGATTTCAAAGTGACATGCAAGTTATACAATTCATTTGACATTTCAGTAATTGTAACATTGCATTCATCTTTAGATAGTTTAGAAATATTTATAGAAAATACCTGATTGCTGGAGGAAGTAGCTTCTTGTTCTTCATGATTTGCCATCAGTGCCATGTTGATGAATTCTTCCTCATCAGTAATCGTAACTTTAATTTCTTATCAACTTTAGGCTTTCTGCACTCATTGGAGAAATGACCAGTGAATCAACAATTGATACATTTAAACTTGGATCTATCAACAAATTTTTTATTTCGTTGAACATCCCTCTTGTACTGAGATCCATGCCTTTGCACATCAGGGTTTTTAACATGGAAAATTTTCTAGATAGAAAAGCAAGGTGCTCATCTATTTTGTTGGAGATTTCAAAGCTGTATGAATAGTAATCGTGATAACTCAACACTAGAACAGGACAAGTAAATAATACTACGCCTACACAGAAATCAGGAAGAAATGAAGACAAGGCAAATACAGTGAATCAAGACATTAGAAGAAGTTTTGAAGTCTACTACAGGTCACTGAAAGAAGTTCATTAATATGTTCATGCCTCAGTGAAGAATAATGTGTAAAGACTTTCAGGGTTTCAGAAGTGTTGAAGATTCAGTATAGAAGTGCCACAAGAAGATTTCAGTGTATTAGCATTGATTGAAGATAGACAGTGTTCGAAGCATAGGAATCTAGAAGGGTGAAGACAAAGGTTAAAGAAGACAACTGCAGTCTTGAAGTTATACTCAATCAAAGAAGTTCATTTATATGTTCAAACGTCAGTGAAGAACAGAGAATGAAGTATTCAAGATTGTGGTAATAATGGAGACGTTGTCTAAGTACCAGAAAAGATTCCAGTGAAGTTACAGTGTTTATTGACAGTCAGTGTTCGAAGCAATGAAGTTGCTGCAAACTTAACAATGTAAGTAAAGCAATAATACGAAGACCTGGATCGAAGTTAGTCGTCTGTGAACCAGACCAGTTGCACTAGGCGTCAGCAGTCTGTGAAAGGAATCTGAGTATTAACTACAGAAGAATTGTTAAGTTGAAGAACGTACTTGAAAAGAACGGTTATTTATTAAGGTACGAAAAGTAATTTGTAGAGGCTACAGCCAAACAGCTAAACAGCTAACAGCCAAACAGCTAAACAGCTCAAAGGGTGCAGGGTGCAAAGTGTCACAACCTTGGTACGAAAAGTGAAAGTTTCTGAACTACTGTCGAAGAACGGGAACAGCTCAGGGTACAGGGTGTAATGCGACAAGACTTTGGTACAAGAAATGGAAGTTGGCGAACTACAATCAAGGAATGAAAAGAGAGTCAAAGTGCAGTGATCAAACTGCACTTTGACCATGAAAAATATGCAGCGCAACTCAGGATCAAGCGCAACTCATGTGTTTGTTTATTATTTAAGTTTTGAAGGCGCAACTTGTCAGGCGCAACATGTCAGCGCAACTCAATATTCAGGCGCAACAAAGAAAATATTTCTCGGACCCACTCATCCCTCAGTCAATCAAATTACAGCAGCTACTTTATTGATTTAAAGTTTACACCAATTAAATTCGAGGAGTCGTCTTCTCCAACAACAAAAATATGTAGAGAGCAGCCATGGCCGGGAGCAAGAAGAAACATTTTATACACACCTATACCTTGCTTCTGGTCAGATATTAAGACCCGGTTCTTTAATGAAAAATGTCCAGGGCTCCTAGATATCACTCCCTACGGACTCAGTTTTTCCTTGTACTAATTTAGATATATTTGTATAGGAACTGAGCCTAATATTTTTGTGTTAGTAGCAAAGAACTAATTTGTTCTTTGGAAGCCAGTTATATTTTTAACTGGGTGTAGCACCCCTCTGGGTTTATATATGAAAGATATATTCCCGGAAACTTGTCTCCATAATTTACTTGCTAATTTTCTTGAACCTAATTGATTTATCCGGACACCCAGAAAATTAGTAGGCAGCTCACCTAAACACTACAAATGGCCAAACCCACTCTGAAGCAACAATTTATTTATCCGCAAATTCCAAAAAGAATTTAAATTATTGTGTATATCGTATTCAACCCCCCTTCTACGATATTTCGGGACCTAACATATTTCATCAATGTCATGTTGAGTGCAAGAATTATTTCCCTCAACTTTGGTTTTATCCTTGTTGACTCTATCACTCTCAAGATAGAAAAGGATGGTAGCCCACCCAGGACAACACGTAGAGTAATATTGGCTCTATGCGAGAGAGGAAAACCGCATGGACATGGCTCCTTTTGAACATTCATGGATTTCCTTCATAGCAACATCATTCTCTGTCATCTTCACATCATCTTTGTTAGGTCCAAAGTGTTGTAGAGGGGGGGGGGG